>JH430850.1:145387-172732 GCA_000239455.1 Strigamia maritima | reverse complement strand
AGTACCATATTTTGTCGATTAAGGACCGCCCTCGAATTACGGCCGCTTCCCCCGATTGTAGTTTGCAATAAGCCCCGTTTTTAATACGTTTGCATAGCTAAATGCAACTTTTTAAGTTGTTTTTATGTTAAAAACAACTTATAAAGTTGCGTAGTTTACAGTAAAACAATATAGACGCCGGTCGGCTGCAGTTTGCATTAAGCGCCGCGGCTCTTAATCGAAAAAATGCGGTAGTTGTCTAGAGGGTCAGGCTTCACTCCTCAGTGAAATTAAAGCCTGATCCTTTAGACATGTGTGACGAGTACCATTATCTTGTCACATATCCTTTAACCTTCTGATACCCAGAGAAAAAAACAACACTAACACCCAGCAATTGGGACTTTAGTCCCACTTTCCAATTTTTGCCACTAGGTATTGTCACTTGTAAAAACCATCTGCACTATTTTTCCTGGCAAACTTTTATTAATTTTTCCTGGAATAACAACATACAGCAGTAGGTCAAAAAACCATAATTACAGTATAGGTGGCGCTTAACTGAAGCGCTTTTCACTAGGGATGTACCGAATATTCGGCAGACATTCGGTATTCGGCCTATTCGGCCGAAAAACAGACATTCGGTATTCGGCCGAATATTAAAATTCAATATTCGGCTGGCCGAATATTCGGCCGAATATCAAAATTCAATATTCGGTCGGCCGAATATTCGGCCGAATATTAAAAATTCAATATCCGGCTGAATATTCGGCCGAATATCGGTCCGAATATTGTTTCGTATCTTATATTAAATCCAATTGTTCTCTTTTGAAAAGAGAACAAAACAGAGTACGGACGTATCCATTACGCCAATGAAAAAAAGAGTCTTTTCTCATTGGCGTAATGGATACGTCCGTACTCTGTACGTCAAAAAAATTTAATATTTAAACAACCAAATACCAAATTAATCATTTGGCTTTGCTAGGCTATGAATAAATAAATAAATTAAGTAAATATTTTGATTTTGATTTTGATTTTTTAATTTTTTTTTGGCTTTTTTGCATTTTCTGAATAACCGGTAACTATTCAGTATATTCGGCCGAATATTCGGTATTCGGCCAATTTATTATTCGGTAAAACTTCGGTATTCGGTATTCGGCCATTTCATTATTCGGTGAAAATTCGGTATTCGGTATTCGGCGAATTTGCTATTCGGTGAAAATTCGGTATTCGGTATTCGGTGAATTTACTATTCGGTACATCCCTAAAAGTAAATGTAACTTAAGAAATTACGGCAACCAATGAGAACACAGCCTCGTCTCGCATGAAAAACAATTCTCGTTAAGCAACTGCATGTCGTATCGGAGTTTGCGATTTGTCACAAAACTTATTACATACGACACTTAAATCGGCGGTAGCAATTTTTAGCAGAACTAGACACCTTATCACAAATTAAGCCTAAGTATTGGGCTTGTGGTTGGTCCAAGGTGTTTGACTGATTCAAAAACTAACCCGAGATGATGTAATCGACACAACTTTGCCAAAATTGCAGCCGAAGTGGAGGGAAAATGGCGGCAGAATTTCACGGCAATTGTCGCGATTGTATGCAGTGCGCATGCGCAAATCAAGTCGTGCACATGACAATTTGAAACGAGATTTTTGAAAAATTTCGATTGAGACCTTTCAAACGGGAATACATGTAACGAGATATTTAACAATATCTCGTTATTTTGGCATTCTTGTATTTACGAAATGTCATCAAATACGAAATATTAAAAAATATTACGTGTCAAAATTCTTAATTTTTCCATTCTCGTGACGAGATTTTTAAAAAAATTTGGGGAATTAAAAACGAGAATTTTGAAATTAAATCTGCGCAGTGAGATGCGCAATGAGATTAAATTTTGGAACAGCGGCATCCATCTTGAAATTACATTAGATTGTGTGATGGCCGAGTTCGACTTAGAAGATGTTTTGGCAAACACTAGAGAGCAGGGTCACCAATGGCAGTAATATCACTATTGTCGTTTGATTTTTATTATTGTCGTGTGTTTGTTTGTGGCGCAAATGCCAAGACGAAAAAACCGTAATTAAATTACGAAATAATTAAAAATACGAGAATTGTTTTTTATTTTTAATTATTGCTTCTCGTAGTTATTATTTTACGTGACCTGCGCAAACCACCTAATGAAATAAATCTCATACGAGAAATCGCAAACCGTCTAATATCTCGTTTGATGCTGGATTCTCACCTGCGGTAAAATCGCGCGATTTTATTACGTTTTGCGGTTTTTTAAAACTTATTTTGCCTCAAAATTGCGCTATTTTTAAAATTGAAAATGTTTCATGCAGCAAAAACACAGAAAAACTTAGAAAAATTTTCAATTTCAAAAATAGTGCAATTTTGACGTTAAGGTGCATTTTCATTTGCGAGAAATGCCATTTCTCGCGCCTAATTTTCAATAATCGCGCGACAAAAATCGCACGCTTATCCATTTTCATGCAAGCTAGACTTGCAAAGGCGCGCGATTGTTGGCGCGATTCTGCTTCTGGCGCGCTTCTGTCGAGTCTAGCTTTGCTCACAAAATCGCGCCTAAAATCGCGCCATGTGACAACAATTTTGACATTTGAACAGGCCCCACCCATAATTGCAAATGGCGCTGATTTTTTTTCCTCCACTTGAATTTTTAATCTTGATTAATCAATGCCATCCACATCCAGAAAAGCCCAAAAATAATAAATTCAGCAATATTTGATGCTAAACATTTCACACTAATGTATATTTTATGAAATGTCAACTGATTTTTCAAAAATTTTTGAAAGCCAGAAGTGGCTCTTTGAGCTCTAATGAAAATGCTCAAGCCCGAGCTTGATTTTTAGAGCGGCGCGATTGTTGGCGCGATTTTTTTTGTGGCGCGAGAAATTCTCTCGCAAATGAAAATGCACCTTAAGTTTTCCGCGCGGAATTCGCGCGATAAAGCGGAAAAATCGCTATTTGTTCATTTCTTTATTTTTTTTTTATGTTATTAGATGAAGAGAAATTAGTGAAGAAACTGGCATCGATGCCCATTTGCATGAATACTTTGCGTTTGCGACGAGAGAAAGAACAAATTGAACAGCAGCTCGTTAAACTCGAAGAAGGAATCAAAATATTTTCCCGACCGAAGGTTTTTATTAAAATTGACTGAAATTTAAAATCACATCATCTCATGGATATGTTGAATATTTTTAATTTATTTTACATATATGTATTTTTATTGTATTTATGACGTGATTAAAATCTTAACGAATATTCTTATAAATTAGTGTGAACAACAGCCGTCAGGGCGCGCAGTTTAAAAAGTATAATAACACATATATACGACAAGTAATAACCAAACATTTTCTATTTCAGTATTTGTGAAGTTAATCTAGGAATTCAAATAATAAAACCCTCAGTAACTTAACCCTCGAAAACTACAAAGTTAGCAGCTAGCAAAATGGCGACCAAACGTCATTACGGTTTTCCTAATAACCACCAAAAAAACCAAATTTTCACAGGAAAAAAGCTATGGAGATGAATTAACTATTAAACTACTAGTTAACTGAGGTTAGTACATCGTATTATACAGGAAATTCTTGTAATTTCTCATGTTTTTCTAATTTTAGAACTGCGAATCACCTTTGGGTCTTCGAGCAAATGCTTTATTCACGGCCTTATAACCACGAAACCACGATAAGTTTGCAATAAAAATAGAAGTCATTAAATAAACATGTAAGACATGACATAATCCAAAATTTTGCCGGTTGTTACTGAAGAAGGTACCGTAAGAAGGTAAGATACAAATTCATTTTTAATTTATTTGGTACTTTGAATTTGGGTAAACTTATATTTTAATTCATCATATAGGAACCAGGGTTTACCAAAATACTTGGGTTCAAAATACAAATTATTAAATACAAATTAGTCAAATGATTCAAAATACAATTGTATTGAATTTTGTATTTTATTTGGAGCTTAGATGTAATAAAGTATTTGAAATACAGTTGTATTTTGAATCATTTGAGTATTTTGTATTTTAAAAATATGTATTTTGTATTTTAAAAATATGTATTTTGTATTTTAAAAATATGTATTTTGTATTTTAAAAATATGTATTTTGTATTTTAAAAATATGTATTTTGTATTTTAAAAATATGTATTTTGTATTTTAAAAATATGTATTTTGTATTTTAAAAATATGTATTTTGTATTTTAAAAATATGTATTTTGTATTTTAAAAATATGTATTTTGTATTTTAAAAATATGTATTTTGTATTTTCAAAAGTTTGCCCAAAATACAATATACGAAATGTATTTTGAAATACGTATTTCAATTAAATGGATTTTAAAATACATGTATTTTGGTCAACCGTGAACATTATAGGACATTATAAAAGAATGTCACTAATAACTCCTTTTAAGCCAGTCGATCTGTACAGTTTAGAATCAAACAACTGCCATGTTTTTTCAGTCTTCGACAAATCATGCTCATACTTTTGACATTGAGAATTAGACAACCTACAAAAAACAGATAAAACATGACAAAACAATGAGAAAATCAACTTCAAACCAACTTACCCTCCTTTTTCCAGACATTTGATAATTGGATAATCTTTTTTAAAACAAGGCATTGCCAAAATATTAAAAAATGTAAATCCCACATTGTTTGCAGCTATGTGCTTGACATCCCTAAGACAATTATAAAATGTCTCATCACAATCACAATGTGATCTAATAGAAAAACAATATCAAGTGAATTAATTTCTAAGAACAATTAAGAAAAAGACACACTTACATGGTACCTGAAAAGGTGTTTTTGATACCATGAATTGTTTCTCCTACTGGAATTCCTTCTGGACATTGGTCATGGACTTTACAACAAGAGTCTAGTTTCTTAAAAAATCCAACATCATCTGGAGAAGAAGCAATATTTCCAGCTCCACACCATTTAGTACCTAGAAAACTATTTAAGGTCTCAATTTATATTGTAGATAAATTCAGATCTACCTGGGAATATATTGTAGCGATATTTTGGAAGCCGGTCCAAAATCAGCGAAGAAATTAACCGGTCGGATTGAATTTGTGGACATAGTTTCATCACTGAATCCAAACCTTCTTCATTGACAGTGGTCACACAATGATGAGGTAATTTGATATAAAATGCTTGAAAAAAATTTCTATTCAAAAATAAAAATATAAATTTGCATTTTTGGGCAGAATTTAAAAAAAAAAATTTACATTTTTCCATAATCCCTGCAGTTTTCAATTCCTCCAACTCCAAACTCAATCCTGGTCAAATGATTGGAATTTTTCTCCAAGTAAAAATGATAATTAGAACACAAAACAAATCCCACACTTTGACACTCAGTGATACAGAAACTCAAGAAAAACACAATAATTATCTTTTTTGTCATTTTATATCCTAAAAGACAACAATTAGATAAAACTAATAAAGAAGAAGAAAGTATAAGTTAGATCTTACCTTCACTACACTCAATAAACATTACATAATCATATCAGGATTAAAAAAAAATTTAAAAAAAATTGCAGACTTGTTTTTCTAATGAAAATAAGTGGTCAGGGTCAATCGTAAACAAGGTTGTTTATTTTTTCTAAAGAAATTTCCTAAGAGCCACACCTTATTCTAATTTCTAAGAATGTTATTTGCAATTTGTTCATGGCCAAAGGAAAATGTACTCAAATAATTTTAAATTTTTTTAAAACCAAATAATAAATCAGCAAACACCAATTTTAAAAATTTTGGTGTTTTGGATTTTAACCAAATTTCAAAGAGGATGATGATAGTATCTTGCTCTGATAATTTTTATTTTTTATTGTATGTATGTCATAATTAGTTAGAATTAGAATAAATTCTCTAGTACACTAGAATAATAAACTTTTGAATCAAATAATTGCATTTTCTTGGGTTGGCTTGTGTCCAGTTGATATACTTGACATTGTTTTTTCAAAATACTAGAAAAAAAAATAATTTTTGAAAAATTTTTATTGGTATATAAATTTTAGTTTACCCTCCATATTCAATGCATTTGACAATTGGATACTCCTCCTTGAAGCAAGGCATGCCCAAGACATTGGCAAACAGAAATCCAACATTGTCAGCTGAGATGTGTTGGACATCATGTAAACATTGGAAAAATGTATCATCACAATGGCAATTAGAACTGAAAAAACATTAATTTATTAAGTCAATAATTTGATATTAACAAGTAAGTTGTGTCCCAAATCTTTAAAGCCACCCGTATTTAAAATACGGTAACATTTTAGTCTGGCGAGGTTTTTTAAAGGTTAGGTTGGGTTTGTGGCGCTGAGATAAATGATTGGCGAGGATATTCCCTTATGAAAATGGACGTGCAGCATTTACAGACAATTTGCTGCAAACATTTCATGATTTTACTGCAAACATCTGCATAAAGGTAGGTTCTGCAGTTGCGGTAAATTGTTTGCAAATAAATAGTTGCGTAGGAAGACTTCAAAATTTGTCTGCGCAATATCCTAAATTTCAGCTGATGTATGCAGCATATCATTTGCAGATAAATTATGAAATTGCTGCAAACACATTCTGCCACTTTACGGCTTGTTTACGCGTTATTGCATTCGAAATGAAGCACACGCAACAATTTGCACGCGAAATTTCACGTAGCAACCATTTGCGCGCAAAATTTCAGAGTAGACTTCAAGTCTACTTTTTTGCATTTGCTTCTGAACTTTGCACGCGTTGGCCAATGAGAAGCCAGCATAGAATGACGTCATTAATGACGTCACCACTTGACATCGACTTGACTAGTAGTATCACAGATTATACAGATAGGCAGGTCCACCTCATTTCCGTCATTTTCTTGATGCGCGGTTACGGTGGCGCCCTCAGGTGCTTAGATATGTCCAACTATGTGTGAAATGTTCTTCATTTGGCATTTTTTTCAATTAAATCATTAATAATAAATCAAACAATTTCTTTAACAATATAATTTAAAAAATAAATAAATTTCAGCTAATATTTTGTGGTTTTTATTTAAAATGTTTTCGAGTTTAGTCTACTAGCCACCAGGGAAAAGCATAAAACCACGTTTCAACAATGGCGTCGACCTGCCTATCTGTGTAATCTGTGGTAGTATCGCATGTTCGAGATCATCATTTCGAAGAGTACAAGAAATGTTTGCGCGTGAATTTTTGCATGCGAGCAATTTGCACGTGAAAATTTGCAACATGCGAGTTAATTGTTGCTGAGGTATTTGGCACCTAGGTTTTTGTCGGCGAGGTTAGGGCTGGCGAGGTTTTGACCTGATACTGAAATCTCTGACGTGTCAATTATTGTATTTTAGTCAAATTTAAAAGGCTCACGACAAAATATGGAGCGATGGAGTGCTCTATTTTCAAATTCCAGTTGTCTTAGCCCAACGCCTGCGGTGGGCTGACCTCACCTTACAAGGTAAAGTGGGCTGGAAATTGAAATTGTAGCACTCCATGGAGTGGAGCTCTCTCCATGTTTTGCCACGAGCCAATTTAAAATGTTGGTCATTTTCGAGTGAGAGTAAAGGTTCTGATGGAAATTACATAGTGCCTGCTTGGTTGTTTGTTATTCCATATTTTGTTTCATCAACGTTAATATAATCGGGGCAGTGGTCATGAGTTCTGCAGCAACTGTCCAGTTTTGCCAAAGTTCCCAAATCAATGTCCGACTTTGATATGTTTCCAGCTCCACACCAATTTGTCCCTAAAATTCAATATTTCATTCAAAAATAATTTCAAATTTTTTTGCTAAAAAAATTATACCCGGATTAATTTTGAAGGAAAATTTTGGAATGCTGTCTAAAATAAGATTCAAAAGCAATCGGTCTTTGTAGATCTTAGGACAGAACTTCATCACTGATTCCAGTCCTTCATTGGTGACTTCAGTCACACAGTGGAAGGGTAATTTGATCCAAAACGCCTGTAATTTAGATCTAAGAGATAAACAAATAAATATTACCAATTCATTACATGTGATGATTAGTTCATGTTGAACATAACGTAACGTAACTTAAAAAAATTTAACGTAACGTAACTTACAAAAATTTAACGTAATGTAACTTACAAAAATTTAACGTAACGTAACTTACAAAAATTTAACGTAACGTAAGGAAAGTAGCTTGTGGTTTTTGTTCACGCTGTTTGTTGGCAGTAAATATAAACCGACCAATCATGCCATTTCTCATTCTCGTTTTTCATGTGAGAAGCAGGTGTCTTCTCCTTGGTTGGTGTAATTTCTTAAGTTACATTACTTCCTACTTCAAAATCAATTTTCAAGTAGGAACTTAAGCTTAAGTCTGTAATTATAAACCCACAATACATTGCTCAGCCATCTTGCATTACGTTACAGAGTGGTGTGAACACCAATGTGAAATTAAACTTACATGATCCCATAATCTTTGCATTCTGTTACTCCTCCAAGTCCAAATTTGGCAGATGTTAAATGATTTGTTTCTTCTTCGATGTAATAGTGAGAATTTCCACACAGAAGAAATCCCAAACCAGAGCAATGACCACACAAAGCCAATAAGAACAAAATAACTAAACTCTGAGCCATCTATAATAAAGAAAACAGCAAATTAATGTCACAAAACACAGCATAATATTACAATTACACAAATAACCAAATTGTAACTTATTTCTGTCTTACTGTTAATTGAATTGCTTTTACAGCTTACTGCTAAACTTTAATGACAGAATTAGCTTAAAACAAACTATTATGAGTCATTTTCTGTCCTTTGATATTAAACATGGTAATTAATCTTATATGTTGAACCTTGAAAAAAAAACAACTAAAAGGATGTATTGCCCTTTTACCACAAAATATTATTGAAACTTTGACTTTTGATGAATGCAATCAATTTTGTGTAATATGAAGCACATATTTTGTATGTAAGATAATTAAATTGCTCTAAAATTTCCACTTACCTTTTTAAGCAGCTATTTTCCACAGATGCAAAAAGATAAAGAATGTAAGCAGGCTCTTAAAAGCTTAAATAGAATGGTTGCATCAGCAAAAATATTTTTTTTCAAGGTAAGTCATCTATAGGTATTACAAAACTCAAATAAGTCAACAGTCTGCTTCTGGAATTATTGACTAACAATTACATAAGTATTTTTCTATTTATGTGTTGGATCTGTATCAATATGATATTGAAAATATTATGCATATAGATTAATATTTCAAGGTAGAGTAGTTATAAAAAATGCTTTCTAATTGAAAATAGCCTCACATCCAGGAGGAACTTTTATTAAACTTCTGTACAATTAGAATAAGTTTCTCAATGGAGATGCATTGTATACTTTTGAATCAAATAGTTGGTATTTTGGTTTTTTGCTTGTGTCCAGTTGATAAACTTTGCATTGTTCATTCAGAAAACTGTAAAAAAAAAACATTTATTTTGTATTTCTTTAAAAATTCTCCAATTGGTTGAACTTACCCTTCATATTCAACACATTTGACAATTGGATACTCTTTTTTGAAGCAAGGCATAGCCAAGACATTGAAAAAAATAAAACCAACATTGTCAGCTGTAACGTGTTTAACATCATGTAAACATTGGAAAAATGTATCATCACAGTTGCAACTGGATCTGAATAAAAAACATAATGTTAATGAGGTAATACAAGCCGATCCCAGGCGCTTGTAGTTAGCATGAGCGAGCTTGCAGCATAATTAACCAAAATAAAACCAAAGTGATTGAAGAAATTTTTTAATTTTTTAAAAAAAAAAACACATGAAATTTGAAAGAAAAACAGTAGTGAGGGTTGGAGTTTTTCATGCTATTGTAATTATTTATTTATTTGTATTTATTTATTATTTGCATATTTTTTGTTGTGAGAATAAGAGAATAATATTTTTCATTCAACAAAAATTTGTGTTGGATCTTTTTCGGCACAATTTGCAATATGACGTCATCCTCTAAATCGTTTACCACGCACACGTTGCGTGACGTTTCAATTTTTTTCACATAATGGCGCCAACTGGTAATTCTTATAAAACTGTTATGACTTAAAAACTACTTGGCCAAATTTGCTAAATTTTATAGGGTACCAAGATTATGTTGTTTCTGAGCTGTGTGCCAAATTTCACGCCAATCGGATATGTATTCGATGAGAAAGAGTCATTACAGAGAAAACCCATTTGGGCAGCTGTATGTAAGTGTGCGCTCGCTCATTCAATTAACATCTGTAATACAAGTTACATAGTTCCAGCTTTATCATTAGTTATTCCATATTTAGTTTGGTCAACATCTATGAAATCTGGACAGTGATCGTGAGTTCTGCAGCAACTGTCTAGTTCGGACAAAGTGCCCAAATCAATGTCTTTGTTTGATCGGGATATATTCCCAGCTCCGCACCAATAAGTTCCTGAAATTGCATTAGTAACTGTTTTGTTATTGACAAGTTTTGATACTTTGATACCTGGATTAATCTTGGGAGCAAATTTTGGAAGCTGGTCAAAAATAATGGATGACAGCAACTGGTCATTGTAAATTTTTGGACAGAATTTCATTATTGATTCCAGTCCTTGATTGCTGACTTTAGTTACACAATGGAAGGGCAATTTAATAAAAAATGCTTGCAAAGTGTTCCTAAAAGAAGGAAAAAAAATGACATTTGGTACAGTGCAAACCACAACAAACATTGAAAATCTCTTAAGATTTTACTGGGGTGTTATAACAAGGTCGACTGTAAATGGAAATTCAAGAATAAAGGCTTGTTTACAATGATGCAAATTTTAGCGAGCGAATTGCTCGCATGCAAAAATTCACGCGCAAACATTTCTAACACTGTTCGAAATGATGCAAAATAAACGGAGTCTATTGATCTCGTATACATGCAATACTACGCGAGATTTTACGAGATATCACTGTCAAGTCGATGTCAGGTGGTGACGTTATTCTATGCTGCTTCTCTTTGGACCAAGGCGTTGCAAAGTTCAGAAGCAAAAGCGAGACTTAAAGTCTACTCTGAAATTTCGCGCACAAACAGTTGCTAAACAAAATTTCGTGTGCAAATTGTTGCGTTTGCTTCATTTCGAACGCAATAACGCGTTATTGTAAATTAGCTTTTAAGTTTATCGGCGTAAAGTGGCTACATAGTATGACCCTACATGCCATAAACTGACAAAAAAAATCTGACAGAAAAATTTCACATTAAAACTGACTAATTAAAATTGACACACAAAAGTCTATAATTTCGTTTTTGAGCGAAGCAAAATGGTTAAAAATGAATAAGTTAATTACTGTAAAGGATTTGATATTCAACTCACACATTTCCATAATCTTTGCATTCCGTTATCCCACTGAGTCCAAATTGCAGATAAGTTAAGTGATTAGTTTTTTCTTCGATGAAATAATGGTAATCAGAGCAAAAGATGTATCCCAATCCAGAACATTGGCCATATAGACTTGCAACTAGCAGATATTGAACAAAATTCTGGTACATAGCTAAATAGCTATAAATACACAAAAAATATCACAAAATATCATTTATTTCAACTGCTTGCACTAAATATTATAGCATAGAATAACAATTAACACGTTTGAGTACAAGTATTTATTTTATATACTAGTAATACAAGCCGACCCATGTCCCTTGTAGTTAGCTGAGCGAGCTTGCAGCATACAATTAACAAAAATCAAACCGATTAAAATTTAATTAATCAATTAATAATTAATTTAATTTTGACAATTAAAATTTTTTACTGTCAGAGATAAACCCAAGATTAAATGTGGTTTTCTTTTGGCGAAATTGTGGGCATCAATGTTGATCACACGTTTAGCATATGCGTTTGACGTTTCAATTTTTCGTCACCGATGGTGCCATCGGTAAATTTTCTTAAAAACTGTTATAACTTAAAATCTACTTGGTCAAATAAGCTGAATTTTAAAGGGTACCAAGATTATGTGGTTTCCGAGCTATGTGCCAAATTTCAACTCAATTGGATATATATTCGATGAGAAACAGCCGTTAGGCGAATCATGGGGGCGGGGGGGGGGTGGATTTGGGCAAGCATATGCGACAAGTGTATTAAAGCTTCGCTCGCTTTTCTCGCTCAGCAATTAAAAATTTCATTTGTTTAAGAAATATCTGTTTAAGTTAATTTAAAAAACTTACCATATACAGGATTAAACTGCTGGTAATCACTGTGCTACGCAGTAACTTTTCAAGCAACTATTTTGTAATGTAGTTGAGTTCACAGCATGTGTGAACAATTATCCAGTTAGTTTCTACAGCATATTTTGCAATATTATGGCAAAGTACCATTTTTTAGAACTATTTCACACATTATGATTTTATCATTTATTATTACATGCACAACTTATAAAAATTACAAGTAAATGACTGACTTTCATTAATACATTCACATTTTATACTCTGTATAACATAACTTGGTTTATTCATCACTTGTTAGTAATGTCTTTATGCAGAAGGATAATAATGTTTTGAATCAAACAGTTGATATACTGGAGGCGCGGTTGTGTTTAGCTCATATTCTTGACATAAATGTCGAACCAACCTGAAATAATCAAAAAGTATAGTATAATAACTCGAACATAATGTATGGACTACAGGAAAAAGATAAATTAGACTCGGAAGATTTCTTATAGAATTGTGAGTCAGCTGTGGATTATGTTTCGTGTCCAGGTTGACGTGCTGCCGGTGGTGGAGTAGAGAGAGAGAGCGAGAGAATTAAGTTTATAGACACAAGCGGAAACTTAGACCATACACGTCTTAAATCTGACAAAATGAATCGGATATACTAAATCTGTCAAAATCGGTGATGGGGTACATTTCGGTCTTTGTAAATATGAAATAATAGACAGTTTGCGATTTCTCGTACGAGACAAAAAATTAACGACAATGTGTAATGAAATTTTTCAAAAATCTAATAAATCCATTAAAACAAAGGGACGAGATTTTTAACAATATCTCGTTTTTTGCCATTCTCGTAATTATTATTAGACAGTTTGCGATTACGAGAAATCACAAACTGTCTAATAATAAGATTGGAAAATCAATGGCTTTAATGTTCTCATCACATCCGTACTTGGTGAAAAACAAACAGCACTTTGAATAACCGCCACGGCCGTAATTCGAGTGTGGCGTTTATTTCGAACTACAGCCGAGGGGCGCGGCCGTAATTCGAGGGTGGCCCTTAATCGACAAAATACAGTATACAAAATAACGATTAAAACTTACCCTCCATTCTGAAGACATTTGACAATTGGATAATCCTTCTTGAAGCAAGGCATTGCCAACAAATTGGCAAAAATAAATCCAATATTGTCAGCTTCAATGTGATTAACTTCATGCAAACATTCATAAAGTTTATCATCACAATCACAACTTGAACTGGAAAACAAACTTTTTGTTACATTTTTTTTTACTAATTTTCTTTGTGGTAATTTACATAGTGCCCATCTTGTCATTAGTTATGCCATATTTTGTTTGACCAGCTTTTATGTAATCAGGACAATAATCATGAATTCTACAACAACTCTCCAGTCCTTTAAAAATACCCAACTCAGTGTCATATCTTGATATATTTCCATCCCTGCACCAATAAGTTCCTGAAATTAAATTAACAATAACTTATTTATTGACAAGTTTTGAGAACTTTTAATTTAACCTGGATCAATATTGAAGCGAAGTCTGGGAAGACCGTCTAAAATAATGGAAGGCAATAACCGGTCTCTGTAGATCTTGGGACAAAATTTCATTATAGATCCTAATCTATCTTTGCTAACTTCTGTTACACAATGGAAAGGTAATTTAATCCAAAATGCCAACAAATTGTCTCTAAAAGTTAAAAAAAAAAATTTTATACATGTGACCTAAAATTCATATGCACAACTCACATTTGTCCATAATCTCTGCACTCTGTTACACCTCCATGTCCAAATTCTAAAGATGTCAGGTACTTAGTTTTTTCTTCAATAAAATAATGGTGATTGGAACATAAGATAAATCCAAGTGCAGAGCACTGGCTACACAAACAGCTAAGTAGCAGCAACACAATTAACTTGTGATACATAACTGATGTGAATAAAAATGTTTACAACAAAACTTGCATAGTTTTTATATATTCTCTAGTTTTAATTAGGTATCATAAATTGTAATTAAGAGGTGACACTTTGTCATTGATTTTTGTGGTTTTATCCTAGCTACCATTGAATTAAGGAAATGGTGGTCCAATAAAAGTATTGACTATAAAGCTTATGTATAAAAATAACAGGGGAAAAAATTTGATATTTGTTTTTTATTAAAAAGTTTATGATATCAGAAATTTTATGGCTGAATAATTTTCATTACTAGCAAGTTACCCGTTACTACTTAACTTGAAAAGCTTCTCAAACACTTACACCCGTGATTTTCCTGTTTAACCCAGCCAAATCTGGTCAAATCATCAATAACCCGTGAAATCCTATCAACAACAACCCATTTAACCCACGAAATCACCAAAATCTCATTAAATCAGTAAAGTCCCATTAAATCAGTAAAATCCTGTTAAACCAGTAAAATCCCCGTTAAATCAGTAAAATCCCCGTTAAATCAGTAAAATCTCCGTTAAATCAGTAAAATCCCCGTTAAATCAATAAAATCCCCGTTAAATCAGTAAAATCTCTGTTAAATCAGTAAAATCCCCGTTAAATCAGTAAAATCCTATTAAATCAGTAAACTCCTGTTAAATACTAAAATCTCGCTAAATTAGTACAATCCCGGTCAAATCCCGTTAAACCATCAATAACCCATCCCCATCCCAAACAACCTGTTTAACCTGCGAAATTATTGTCCAATCGCCAAAATCCTGTTAAATCTGTAAAATTCCATTAAATCACTAAAATCCCATCACCAATGACTCGTGAAATCTCATCCTGTTAAATATAACTTTAGACTGGATCACCAATCTCGTGGGATCCCGTGGGATCCCGCGTGGAATCTTGAAATATTATTTAAATTATTTTTTGAGATTATTATTATCCATTGTTTGTACTGTCACAAATAACCCAGCCAATCCCGTTGAATGCTGTTAAAAAACCGGTGCGCCATCTGCCGTCGGTTACAAATATTGCTAAAGGCTTCGGACAGACACCATCGATATCCCTTAAAATGACTGAAATGTTTATTTTTATCATCTTTTCCAAGTTTTTAGTATCTTTTGGCATGAAACAATTGCCACTTAGGTTGTGGTAATAAAAGTCTAGAAATTAAAGATGTAAAATTATAGCACATTGTTAAGTATGTTTGATGTAATTACCTTTTCTTTTCACTGCTATTTGCAGTTAGATATTCATTTTTGAAGCATGGCATAGCAAGAATATTGAAAAATGCAATTCCAACTTCTGTACCAGTTTTGCCAACACTTTTAAGACATTTATAAAATACATCATCACAGTCACAATGAGAGCTATATCATAAACAAATATCTTATTCATTCGAATAATGAATAATTAATTAGATTTAATTTATTATACATGCTTCCAACTCTGTTATTGATGATATTGTATTTTGTTTCTCCAATAGATATGATATTTGGACATTGGTCATGTTTACTGCAACAAGTATTAACATAATCAATATCTCCTGTTCCACACCAATAATTGCCTGCAAATATGTGTATACTTAAAATTAAAGAAATAACAAAAAAATGTCAGACATTACTAAACTCTATCCAACAATTCGTGCAAGAAACTGAAAAGTGAAGTTTTTTGCATTGTACTGAAAGTGTATATTGTGGTATCTTATTTTAATCCTTTAGTCGAGCTGAGTCGAAAAATCATTGTTTTGTAGCCAAAAAATGTGCGCAACAATACAAAAACCCAAATGTAAATAATTTATTAAATATTTTACAAACGTTTTCGAATGTTAACAATGGCATGCACATTTTTGGACTAGATTTTTCGACTCATCTCAACTAGAGGATGAAAGTAAGATACCACAATATATACTTTCAGTACAATGCATAGTTCATTAATCAATGGGAGCTTTGTGCACGAATTGTTAAACAGAGTTTATAAGAGAATTTAACACTACAACAGGCTGCGATTGCCACGCCAATGAGCACACTCGTTTAGAAACGACCTTTGTGCGTTAGCCAATCATGAAGCCTGACACAAATAGCAGCGAGGCTATGATTGGTTTTACTCGAGTAAAAGCCATGACATCAGACCTACTGTGATCTATTCGATTTTGTGTTTTCACTTCATTGTGGCGCCATCTATTGCGGCGAATTTCAACGACTGCAATCATAATGGCGGCAAATTTTGTGCACAGTAGTGGTTAAATTCTCTCATAAAATACACCTTGCCCGTGAGTGATTGTTGCAATTAGGTCAGCACGAATCTTTTCGTCTGATAAGCTCTTTTAGCCTGATCTTATCAGACTAAAAGATTCGTGCTGACCTAATTGTCCCAACAATCACTCGTCGCGCTCGGTATATTACTGCTGAATATTTACCTGGTACTATATCAAAACCGAATCGAGGCAATATTTTTAAAATAACAGATGAATTTGTAGTCACTTTATTGATTTCACGACACAGTTTTTTAATAGTTGTCAGTTTTTTGGTGTCAGCACTGATGGTAAGGCAAGAGTTGACAATATCAGTCATTTCCATAAAAATTGACTCCAGAGATTGTCTTATTAAATAAAATTTAATAAGTAAAAAAAATAATAAATAAATCCAAAAAATAAGCCTACATTTTTCCAAAATCTTCACATTCCTTTAACAAATGCTTTTCAAAATAGATTGCTAAAAGTTGTCTGCTTTTAGACTCAATATAAAAGTGGTAATGGGAACAAAACATCAAATCTTGACCAACATATTGACCAATAAGAAAAAGAATTAATTGTATCTGCAATTGTTGGTTGAACATTGAGTTTTACTTTGTGTGTGAACAAACCAAATGAAATTGAATACAACTCAAGTAAACATCCTGGATATACAGTATAAATGAGCACTTATAAAGTCTGGATTCCTTTGAAATATTTCTAAAAATACTGAAGAAACATCAAATCTGGTAGGAAGGAAAGTTGCATGGGACAATCCAATGGTGTCCCAAATTTTGACCTTGAGACGTCCCATCAAGGTTATTGGAAAATTATCTTGGAAACCGTGAGAGATAGACGAACATTTTTAATTGTAAACTTGTAGAGCACCATTTATTCAGTCTAAAAAAATAAATCATAACTTTAATGACAATAACTTTAATATTATGTGAGGACCATTAGCAGCGAGACACATTTCTTCCCGTGCTGTAAAGACTTGTATACTGCATTCATCACGTGTTGTGAAATTCCAGAACATGCTATTGTAATTCTTGCTCATCATTATTTTTATTTGCATTGAGTTACTAGACAGTTTGCGATTTCTCGTATGAGATTTTTTTTATTACGAGAATGCCAAAATAATGAGATATTGTTTAAAATCTCGTCGTAAAAATTCTCGTTTGAAAGGTCTCGGTCGAGATTTTTCAAAAATCTTGTTTCAAATTGTCGTGTATACGACTTGATTTGCGCATGCGCACTTCATACAATACAACAATTGTGGTGAAATTCTGCCGCCATTTTCTCTCTGCTTCGGCTGCAATGTTAGCAAGTTTGTGTCGATTTCAATATCAGTCAAACACCTTGCACAAACCCCAAGCCCAATACTTAGGCTTAATTTATGACAAGGTATCTAGTTTTGCTAAAAATTGTGCCACCGATTTATGTGTCGTATGTCGTTTTCTTAAATCTCGTTTTTGGTTTCGAGAAATCGCAAACTGTCTACTGAGATAATGTCGAGGGGTCCAACATTTGTCCGAATCTCTGACAAAGTGGTCTGAGTCCACATCCGAATCTTTCCGAATCCCACTAGAATGTTTGGAATCTCAATCAAATCTTTGACTCTTGTATCACAAAATTTCAGAAAAAATGCTCGAATCTTTCCGAATCCCACTAGAATCTTCCGAATATCAACCGAACCTTCGAATCTTGTATCACAAAATATTACACAAACAACAATACTATAGAATTTTAATAAAGCTTAAAAAAACGAGAATTTTGAGAAAAAAGTATTATTTTTGCGATTGTTTGTGACTCGGTTTGTGATGTATGCAATCCTTTCCCGAATCTTTCAAATTCTATCCGAATCCCGTTTGAATCTTCCGAATCTCATTTGAATCCCATTTGAATCTTCCGAATCTCATTCGAATCCCATTTGAATCTTCCGAATCTTTCGAATCCAAATCTGAATTCCTAAAATATCTGAAATATTCGAATCTCTGACATGCAGATTTTGATTGTTGGACCCGTCGAATAATATTCACTTTAATGATTGACTTGGATCAAAAGTTATGATTTTTTTCAATTTTAAGAGAATTCATTTTTAGACTGAATAAATGGTACTCTACAAGTTTACAATTGAAAATTTTTCTCTTCTCTCACAGTTTCCAAGATAATTTTCTAATAACCTTGATGAGACGTCTCAAGGTTAAAATTTGGGACACCATTGGATTATCTCACCCAACTTTCCTACATACCTTCATCAGATTTGATGTATCTTTAGTATTTTTTAGAAATATTTCAAAGGAGTCCAGACTTTTCTAAAGTCTATTTACCTATAAGTTTGGAGCAACTCAGATTGGTCAGTGGCAACTAACTGTTAAATGGTGTTACGCGTAACAAAGTAGTTCTAAACCGGTCAAAACCAGTCGTCAAATGTTCGACCGTGCCATCTATTTATCCAAAATAGCAGTTTTACGCGGTTTGATCGCCATCTATTTATTCAAGATTCAAGATGGCAGTTTCGCGCGGTTCGATCGGGACATGATTAATGCTAATCATGAACCGGGCCATCTATTTCTTCAAGATGGCGGTTTTGCGCGGTTTATTCAAAAATAACCTTTACTTTCATTGGTTACTGACAGACATGTGACTTAGGGTATGAATACTTTCCTGCGATCAGTCCACTGACCAATCTGAGTTGCTCCAAACTTATAGGTAAATAGACTTTACTACCCTGTATAATAGAAACTGACAGCATTAAAACATGGACTGTTCCTATATATATGGATTTAACCAAACTTTACCATTTTCTGAACTAAATAATTTATTTCTTGAAGAAGGATTTTCCTGTTTCACACATGAAATGCCAATATAACTATTTTTAACTCTGTAGGAAAAAAAAAAGCAAAGTAAACAAAAACATCTTTTGTTGGATTGAACAAGTATTATATAAATGATGTTAGTTTGTATCAGTTTGCATCTGGAAAAGTGTCAAAGTCAGCATGTGCATGCAACTATTTTTTTTATTGTTTTTCATGGAGTCTGAGAGAATGAAAAAAAAATGGTAGGATATTTTAGGATGGGGTAAACTTGGCATCATTTCAGGTCTCAAGAGACATATATGCACCACTAGTAAGTAAAGCATTCAAAGTGACTAAAATGGCTACAAAGATGGGAAATGTTCTGTGTGTGGACAATGAAGATGATAACTCTTTACTTGTTGCATCTTCACCTAAAAGAGAAAGAAGAGCAAGTTCAAGGATGTTTGAAATTCTGCCAGAAGGGGGATTGACCTATGTGGATTTCATGCCAATGAAAAGGGAGGAGAAGTTTTCGTGTAGTTTTTTTTTTTTTTTTTTTTTTTTTTTTTTTAAAATTAACTTTTTAAGTTTCTGATTTATGAGGCTAAATTTGTTCTTGCAGAAATTTGATGGAACAAGCAAATATCTGGCTTCTTGATCATCCAGATTGGGCTGTTAGAACTTGTGAAAGTGTTGAATTCAAAATGTCATCCGACTCTCATCATTTTGCTCATTTTGAAAAAATGACTTTCTTTGAAGAAGATCAAACTGTACGGCAGAGATATGCTCGTGGATTCCGGTAACTTAAAGAAACTGGGACTAAAAATTAAAGTCTAACCTCGTTATAACGAATTTTCACGAGGTTGGATTGAAGATGCAGTTTTTATTCATTTGAGTAATGAGAAATTTCAGATTATGGATTGTACAACGCTCAAGTGTGGACTTTGCTGCCGGATGCAGAGAACAAGAACTAGGATATTTCAATGTAATACCTAAACTCCAGAGTGCTTGGTGTGGAAAACCAAAATTTCAAACAATGGATTCAGTATTAGATGATTTCAATGAGGTTATGCAAAATTCCCCATTAAAAGGTACAATAACCTCAATAATGGCACAATATGGAATTTAAAGTTTATCCGTGTAACTCTATAGTCTCTATCGGATTGGCTGGAGAAACCTTTTCACTAAATTTTATGCAACAATGTATTCCAAAGAGCTTCCATTCCAAAGGGAGGTCACATCGTCACATCATCTCATCATCAAATGGCGAAACGACAATCCAAATTATTCGGAGACGTCATTTTGTCTAATTATGTCTGTTCCCATGATAGCTATTTTGCAAATTTGCTGCTTGTGTAAAAAGGTCCCAACCAATCTGATATGGACTATAGAATTACAAGATAGACTTTAGTTTGAACTCTACTTGAAATATTGTAGGCAAGATTCTTACAATTGAAACATTAAGAGTAAGATTCAGTCCATTCGAACGGTTTATTGATCCAGAACGGTTGTATTATGTCGATCACGGCTACAAATTATTCATATTCAGAATATTCTATGAAAAAGGTGCACCGATTGATGAAATAATTGGTAAAAATACAAGAAATAATAAAAGACATCACATTCCAATAACATTTATTTCAGCAATTGAAGATTTCAAGCCGGAAGTACTGTCTGAAACTGATCCTGCTTTAAATGGACCCCAATATGAAGATTTTACTGTATTGACCAGAAAAGTTCAGAATTGGTGTACTATGAGAAGAAGTGATGTCAGAGTCTGCAATGTGCAGACATTGTGGGCAAAACTAAAACAAGGTAACACCATTGTACACTGCCTGGACAGCAAACTCAAGGATTGTGGGTTGACAGCTTTAATTTGTTACTTTTTTTACTTTTTTACTTTTTACTGCAGAAGTGTGGTAGAAACACTTTCTATTATACTTTATACTGCTATATACAGGAAGTGAGGTGGCTAATAGCAGGGTTGGGCGAAAAAGCGCTGTTGTGCTATCGCTATTGTGGCGGCGCTGCCGCTACTGTAGCGGCGCTGAAATTTCGCTACTTTCTATCGCTAAGTCGGAAAGTAGCGCCAATTGTATTTATGCCCTAAATAGCAAAAAAGTAGTGCAAGTCGAACTACTTTTTCGCTATTCGAACTACTTTTTTGCTATTCGAACTACTTTTTCGCTATTCGAACTACTTTTTCGCTATTTTTATACCGAGGCAAAACGTCACCCAATTGTCATTCAAATGGCATTTATGTACGACATACTATCGTCAAAGTAAATGGAACGTTCCATTACTCTGACGTTGCAAATAGCGGAAAAGTAGTGCATTACATTCGCTACATTCGCTTCATTTTCAGCAAGTAGCGCCGCATTGCTATAAATTTTTCAAAGTAGTGGTAGCGCAATGGCGGTTCACTATTTCATAAATTTGTAGCGCAATATTAACGGCGCTATTTGCTTCAGACGCGTGCCCAACCCTGGCTGTTAGTTTGGGTCATTTCCTGGTACAACTGTTTCTCTGCTTGTAGCATCCTATATAATAATTTGCTTGCCTGCCTGTGAAGCCTTGGGTATTAAATTTTATCAGATGGCACAACGGTTTTAGGAATTGGCGTCACAGGATTGGCTGGGATTATGGGTCGTGTTTTTTTACCGTCGTTTGATCACAGATTATACAGATAGGCAAGTCGACGCCATTGTTGACTCGTGGTTTTAGGCATTTCCCTGGTGGCTAGTAGACTAAACTCGAAAACATTTTGAATAAAAACCACCAAATATTAGCTAAAATTTATTTATTTTTTTAAATTATATTATTAAAAAAATTGTTTGATTTATTATTAATGATTTGCTTGAAAAAAATGCCAAATGAAGAACATTTCACACGTAGTTGTGCATATCTATGCACCTGAGGGCGCCACTGTAACCGCGCATCAAGAAAATGACGTAAATGAGGTGGACCTGCCTATCTGTATAATCTGTGGTTTGATCGGCTTTTCCGGCCTGTAAACAAAACTTCGAGTTTGCAGTCCAGGGAATATACGTCTATGATTACATGAAAGCTTTTAACTCGGCCGTTCATTCTGTACATGTTACTTCTCTACGTTTATTTACAGGTCACGTTGATTCTCAAAGAATGTTTTTTACTGAACATAAAGATCACAACGTGAGAACCAACTTTGTAAAAATTATTCGTATTGCATACGCTCATCCATCGAGGGAATCTCTGGTATATCCGGACCAGAAACCGATCCGCATATGTATCCGGACATTTCTTCCGGTGCAGTTATCGACTCGCGGGTTTTTCAGTCCACCGAATTTCGAGTTGATGAGCCAAACGAGAGATCGAATTGCCATATGGATTTTAGAAAACAGTAAATTTTAAACTCGTTATAGCGAGGTTGGACCGTTATTTGATTTCCTTGGTACAATTTTAATTTTTAGATGTTCGGGTAATAAGCGCCGAAACATGTCCAGTTCGCATGTACACTGGTGGTGAACGCTTTGAAGGTGCAGATGCAACATACACATTTAATACTGGTGGTCAAAATGAACACTGGATTTATGTGCTTCGATTGTTCCTGGATGGCCGGTATCCCGGTGTGCCACCTGAAATGGACCGGAGTGCATTTCGCGCTTGGAATCAGGATCCTTTGGTTGTGAATCAGCCACAACCTGCTCCAGCATCAAATGAAACATTTACATTTTGTTGTATCCAATGAGATACATACATAATAACACATACGGTAGCATAATTTTTTTAAAAATTTATTTTTGGACAAGATTAAGGATTTAAAGGTCAAGTGAAGTCAAAATTTTAACAAAAAAGTTTCAGACTTGTAAAAAAAAATATTGTAAAGAGAAAATATGAGCCCCTTAAAATCTCAGCTTAAAACGTTTGCTGTTTTCACTGCATTTTTTCTCTTTAGTAAGAGCGCTTTTAAAATACAACGCCACTTATACGCAAAGTAGAGAATAAACAAAGCAGTCGGCACATGTTGAGTTCACATTTCATATCAATTGCGATTAATTGCACTAATTGGAATTAAAATTAAGTTAATACACACAATTATTATAAATAAATGATTAAACACCTTGCGTGCTGTTCAAATGATCACATTTTGACCGAGTGTCAGTTGGTGAAACCATGGTAATCATGGTAACAGCACTAAAGCGCTTCAACTCAGTATATAAAACATGACAATTGGCACCACTAATAGATCTTTGTGTTGGTCCAAAATGTTAGGCGACTGAGGGTTAATATGTGAAAATTCATGAAAAATAAATTGTTGCTTTATGTCATTAAAATAACAATTTGAATTTGGCATGATTGGTATCACGCAATGCATCAAGTTGGATTGCTAAACGTCACCAGTTCTGTTTTGTAGTTATGCACATGCACAGCGAAGCCAAATTTGCTTTTACTGTTGTAATTGTTGTGTGTGCAGGCCAAATAAAGCCACTCTCACCCTCATCCAAGAACTACAACTACTTTTGGGTCAATTAAAAATAAGGATTGGGAACGTCGTACTCTCATGATGCATTCTACTGTGCACGCTGAATATTGTTATTAATATATAATTTGAAGGATAGGCAGTTTGCGCGCACCACGTAAAACAACAATTACGAGACGCAATAATGAAAAATAAATAAACAATTCTCGTATTTTTAATTATTTTGGAATTTAATTATGAGTTTGTCGTCGTGGCATTTGTGCCACAAACAAACACAAATAAACGACAATAATGAAAATCAAGTTAGTGTTAGATAGTATTTTCTGCTTATTTTTTTGTTCCAACTGCTTGGAACATTAAATAACGACAAACTAATTTGATCTGCGAACATCGTGGTTGACGTAGGTGCCTGTTCCGCGACCACGATGTTCGGTGATGTCTGCACCTCTGATTTGTCGTCATATTTCGCAATTCTTACCTATTTTCATATGTCGATTTCTTATGGAATCGTGTTAGGATGCGTAAATGTTGTTCCTAACTACAAAATTGGCAGGTTATATTTACTAAAACCTAAGTTTGGAGTTGAGTCATACTTGGTCTATCGTTCCCAAGATGGATGCCACTGTTTCAAAATTTAAGCACGCTGCGCATCTCACTGCGTAGATTTAATTTCAGAATTCTCATTTTTAATTCCACAAACTTTTAAAAAAAAAGGCATCTCAAAAAAATACGAATATTTTGTTAGTGTCTTTCACATACATATTAAAATTAAAATTTTGACTGCACGTGACCTTTAATTATGGTAATTAGTCATTTCCTTTGCATGATATGATAAACTGGTAAAATTGTCGAGTTTAAAACTTTATTTAAATTTTCAGCTCAACTGCATATAATACCTGAAATGTGTTGAAAGAAGCGTGTTAATTTGCTCACACAATTAAGATAGTGACATGTCTTGCGGATGCAGTCATAATCGTTTTGTTTCACCTAAAAGAATGTAAAAAGTTAGTTGAATTAGTTTGTTAAAGTTGATAAAACTGCAATTATCTTATAAAATTGTTCTTAGGAGAAAAGCACATAGACTTCTCAGCATAAAATCACATAATAATTTTTCTTGAAAAACTTAAATCAGTTTTTTCAGTGTCGGTGTTTTTCAAGTGCTGCAACAATATTATTTCAGTTGAGCAGAATTTAAAAGACCAAAAATAATTTTTATGTTAAGCGTAAACTCTATCTAACAATTGAAGCACGAAACTCCCATTGGTTAATGATCTATGCATTGTACCGAAAGTATATATTGTGGTATCTTATTTTAATCCTCTAGTTGAGTCGAGTCGGAAAATTCTTGTTTTGTAGTCCAAAAATGTGCATGCCATTGTTAACAGACGAAAACGCATGTAAAATAGTTTAAAAAATTCTTTACATTTGGGTTTTTGTATTGTTGCGCACATTTTTTGGCTACGAAACAATGGTTTTTAGACTCAGCTTGATTAGAGGATTAAAATAAGATGTCACAATGTATACTTTCAGTACAATGCAAAAATTGTAACCTCGCACGAATTGTTGGATAGAGTTTAGTACACACACCAATTCAGACTCAAAATTTTAAGCCAGTCTGAATTTTCCATGTGACAATCATCAATGGAATTTTAAATAATGGATGATTCCACAAGCAAAATTCATACTGGGAATAATGTGGTACACATGGTTTGTTGGATGATGTCATATTACAAAATATTATACGAAAATATATACGAAATATTTTTTGCAAATGGCTTCTGTTGAAAATGTTGCTTTGCAAATTGGATGAAGAACTATTTGAAAATCACTAAATGCGTTCAATTTCATCTAGCGAGGAATTAACTTAGCTGACTTAACTGCTAAGTTGACTATGATATATTTGACGTCGTATTCATCTGAAACCACCTACTTTAGACATCTTTACTTAAGTTACCCAATTCGTATCTTAAGTAAAGAGTCTAAAGTAGGAGGTTTTAGATGAATATGACTAAGTCAAATACATCATATCCTGCCACTTTAAGTCAACTTCACACTTAAGAATTTTATTCAGGCAATATTGAACGCAACTTAAGTGAGATTAATTACCTTAAGCGAGTCATTTGCCATAAGCCATAACTATGACGTCCAAAACATCACATGTAATGAGTTTAAGTCAACTAAGTTAATTTCTCTAAATCAAATTGAACGCACCTAATGTGTCAGGTTCCTATTAGTTGCCGTTGTTGTTTTCCTCTTTTTGGAGCCATTTTACACGCATTTTTACCAACAAACGACAAACGGTGTAGGCAACCGGTTAAAAAAGATAACCAAGTGACCTGGTTATCTTTATTTTTAACTGGTCGCTTAAACCACATGAATAATGGGTAGTTAGAAAAATTTTATGCACGGAAACAATAGGGGTTTTCCGTGCACGTTGTGCGCGGAAAGAATGATTTTTCCAGCTACAGAACATTTCCTCTCAAAGAAAAATTTGCGTGTGTACCACATAAACAGGAATTTTCAGACTTTGATTTCTTGTGCTAATCCGTTCGGAATGCGTCTGTGTGTATACTAGGCTCAACCGATGGGTGGTGACACCTAGTGCTGAAAAGGTCAATTAATAAAATGATGGTCAACTTGAAAGCAAGGACATGTTTGAGTTTTATGAATGCAAAGGCCACCACAAATTATTTAAATAAGGATTATTCAATGGGCAATAAAATTTCTCAAGAGTGTGTCACTGGAAAAGGACACTTAATTAAATAGTGACATCAAGTAACTTACTCTCGAGTTTAAATGATGTCAGGACAGATAGTGTAGATAACACCCAACAACTGCACATCCAAGACCCAATTACATGCAAAAACATGTATTTTGCTTCCTTCCTCTCTCCTGCAGTGCAGATAAGAAAGTTGTTAGCTGGTTGTATACATTGAGCCTATGGTTTAAAGACCCATTTAATGAGACTTCACTTTGTTTTGGTTTGCATGTACATGTTCATGTTTTCTCAACTGGACATTAGATAGTTTGTATCTGACCGTTGGTTATTCTTCCATATTCATAAATTAAGGTTTCGGTTTCTCGTTGGATCGTCGAACGGAAGCGAAGACTGTGGTCAACCGCAGGAAAAAAAAAATGCAAAATGAACTCGGATGGACTGAGTTACAGTCTAACCTCGTTATAACGAAGTTGCTTAAAACGAAAAAATTTTTATAACGAACAATTTCAAAAATTCCTAAAGGCTCGTCTACAATGTTGCAAATTTTCGCATGCGAATTGCTCGCATGCAAAAAATTCACGTGCAAACATTTCTGACACTGTTCGAAATGATGCAAAGTAGGCGAAGTCTATTGATCTCGTACGCGAATTCAAAAATTGTCAGGTGGTGACGTTATTGACAACGTCATTCTACGCTGGCTTCTCATTGGCCAACGCGCGCAAAGTTCAGAAGCGAACGTGAAAAAGTAGACTTGAAGTCTACTATAAAATTTTGCGCGCTAAGCGAAATTTTGCGTGCAAATTGTTGCATTCGCTTCATTTCGAACGCGATAACGCGACATTGTAAATGGGCCTTAAAACCCAAAATCTCGTTATAACAATTTTTGGGTTTTTTTTTTAGTGATTCGTTATATCAAGGTTGTGTCTTTTCTTTCTATTAAGAGTACGTACTACCCCAAGTGCCACCATTAAATGACATTACTCGTCATTTCAAATTTCGCAACTTGATTATTTTTTATTATTTTTTTATATCTTTATTAGTATCTGGTTTCACCAAAAAAGATGA
>JH430850.1:122908-139931 GCA_000239455.1 Strigamia maritima | reverse complement strand
ATACATGAACATTTGCTTCAAAACAAACATGTATATACTCTATAGGGATTTGAACAGAAGGGAAGATCGGTATAGAGATGCGATGTTGGAGTTACGCTTTTCAATTTCAAAGGTAACTGGATTTCTGCCTTCAATTGACACTCAATTTTTTACATTCCCAGAAGAATTTTTTGAAAAATTGCAACAGTAAAATTTTTTTTTTTTTTTTCTACAAAATAAAAAAAAATTATTATATTTCATATAAACTTACATTCAGTTTGAATTTTTTATTTTCTAAACAAAAAAGAAACCCCAACTGTAGTACACATTCAATTCACAGTTTATTAGATTAATAATGCATTACAATTTAAAAGAGAAAGGTAAATCGACTGTATTTCGTGTATATCACTCACTTGTCTAATTAATTTTAAGACTATATGAAAAATGTATGAAATTACTCAAATTAGGTACCTCCAAACATAAAATTACTCTGAAATGTAATTAAATGAACACTTCTTCCCATATGGTACAATATTTTTTTTTAAATGTAAATTAAATCACTTTACATTTGTAAATTTTTAAGTTTTTTTATTAGCGATTTCTCGTAAGAAAAATTACGAAATTTAAAAAAAAAAACGAAATATTTTCAATTATTTCGTTTTTTTAAATTTCGTAATTAGAATTTCGTACTACAGGTTGCGATAAAAATTGACTATTCCTGAAATATGAAAAATTTAAGAAGAAATGAAAAACAACCAAAATTAAAAATCACTTTAAAAACCGTAAAATACTAAGAATAAAGATGGTACTATTTGTCAGACAGTAAAAGAACGAATAGATAGGGTCAACATCGAGGGAGTTATCAGTTGACCAAATCTCGTCCCTCTTGAGATTTGGTAATTCAAATCCATATCAAATCCAATAAATCCACACAAATCCACGCAAAATCGTATCTAAATCCACCAAATTCAACGAAATCAAGCAATACACGCCGAATCCATCAAATCATTTACGTCACATTTTACGGATTTACGGAAATCTTGTCTCCTATTTTCTCGAATGATTACCCCCCTCGGTCAACATTATTATCTCTTTGTTCGTTCAATGTACCGACCGCCGACTAAAATGATTAAAAATTTTAACAAATTTATTAAAAGTATAACACATACATTTTTCACATTTTAAGTTCTTTCTGCAGTGTCATGCAATTGTATTTTTAGTGTCTTGTTTGTTCACTTGGTGGTCACTCTGTCCACCTATGAGAAGCGCCCCCCAGGCGTTCCTGCTTTGACACGGAATAAAGATTAGTCAGTTACCTTTTAGAGTTCACCCTTGACCCATGTATTTTATTTCAACATATTTGAGAATACTTCACTTTCTGATCGATTTAATCATTAAAAACGATTCGTTAGTAACTTGGGCTGTTAGATCTGAGGTTAGATCCAGTCAAAATGGCGGAACACTACAGACGAAGCAGGCGGAAAGGCGCATGCGCAACACATTTTATTTACGAAAAAAAATCACGAAATCAACTACGAAATATTTATTTTATTTTGTTACAAAATTCAAAAGACGGGAAAATTAAAATATTAAAATTTCGTTTTTTTAAGATTTCCTATTTTAATTTTTTCGTACGAAAAATAGCAAAGTTCGAAAAGTTTTCATTAAAAAAACTAAATTCCACTTTAGATTTTATTGCAGTTAATCCATCATCTAAGATGAATGTCTTGAGATAAAACAACACTCACCATTCAAAAGCAATTATAATTGAATGATGAAGTATAAGTATAGAAGGAGCTAATTTAAATTTCTAGCTTGGGACTTTAAAACTAATGAATATGATGATGATATATGAATAAAAATTCAGATTTTATTACTACAAATATTAATTTTAATTTTTTTTTAAACTTATATTTTTTCTTTAAAATTCCATTAACCCTCAGAAGCCTATCCTATGGGTCAATTGACACAGGCAATAGTTCTGAATACAAATTTTTTTCAAAAAATTTTTCAAAAAATTTGAAATTATCTGGAGCTGTTGAAAAAGTGGTTTTACATACACTCAATTTATTTGGTAATTTTCAGACTTATAAAAAAAAGTTATTAGACGGTTTGTGCTTTCACGAACGTAATTTTTTTAATTACGAATGTTATATAAATACGAGATTTTAAAAATTAATCTCGTATTTAATTTAACATTCGTATTACGAATGAACGAGATTTATTTTTCAGGTCATTCGTATTTAAGTTGATAATACGAATGCTCGGCACATGCGCAGTGTGCAACAAAACTTCGCACATGCGCATTGATCTGGAATTTGAAGCGAGCGTGGCATCCATCTTGCTTTTCATCGGCGTGTTGTATTTTCAGTAGGTTTTTAGTAAATCCAGGTTAGTAATTTGTTTGCAACTAACTATTTTTAAAAAATATGTTATTAGCCACACATAATTTACATATTTTCGACTGGAACATTACTATCTTTGAGCAAGACATGTTTCTCTTATTTTGTATCGTTCGTGTTCAATTGTTTGTGCAAGCGCAATCTGAAGCAATGATTTTAATTACGAGACACGAGATAATTAATAAATATGAATTTATTTCATATTTATTAATTATCTCGTGTCTCGTAATTAAATCTCGTTCGTGAAAGCGCAAACCGTCTATTGTAAAGAGAAAATATGAGCCCCTTAAAATCTCAGCTTAAAACGTTTGCTGTTTTCACTGCATTTTTTCTCTTTAGTGAGAGCGCCTTTAAAATACAACGCCACCTATATGCAAAGTAGAGAATAAACAAAGCACATGTCGGCACATGTTGAGTTCACATTTCATATCAATTGCAATTAATTGCACTAATTAGAATTAAGGCCGTGGCTACTTCCACAAACATATGTAGAAATAGACATTGGCTATTTCCACAAACGTTTGTGGAAATAGCCTGACCATTAAGGGTCGGCTATTTCCACAAACATTAAAAATTTGATGATTAAAAACGACTTGTATAAGTTGGCATGCAAAAATCAGAACTCAAGCTGAAAATTTAGTATGGTTCTACTCAATTAGTATTATTTATCAAATTATAAATCTTTATTAACGCACTTTAAAAACATTTTAATCTAAACCACATAATATTTGATCAGAATTACATCTCTCACAAATAAAATCTGTACCATGGATACACAAGTTTTCTTTTTCTATGGAACGAAAATTTCTAATAACAAACAATGGACTAAAAGTTGATTCGCAAAATTTTTTAAATGAACATGCAAACTCATTCCATGTTTGAAATCTTGAAGATTTTTTCCACTGATTTAGGTTGTCATTGTGAGAATAAAAGAAAATTAAGAAAAGCCGAAAAGGTCAGTCAATCCACAATGCAAAAATCCAATCAAATGAAGTCTGACCAAATATCGTCTGACCACATATGCATATGCACATGTAATATATAAGTTTTGGATGAATAGGTGCACCATCCAACAAATTTTTAATGTTTGTGGAAATAGCCAATGTCTATTTCTACATATGTTTGTGGAAATAGACACTGCGTAGAATTAAAATTAAGTTAATATACACAATTATTATAAATAAATGATTAAACACGTTGCATGCTGTTCAAATGATCACATTTTGACCGAGTGTCTTGATTTTTACAATCGGTGACACCTAGCGTCAGTTGGTAAAATCATGGTAACCATGGTAACAGGACTAAAGCGCTTCAACTCAGAGTATATAAAACATGTCAATTGACACCACTAATAGGTCTTTGCGTTGACCCAAAATGTTAGGCGTCTGAGGGTAACATTTTGCAATTTTGAACAATTTTCCATATAATTAGTATTGCAGTGAAGTGCGCCACATCAGAACAGTGATACTTCACTGCAATGTCTCTATATACAACTTTTTACTTCATCAACACCCAATTTAATTCCAGTTTACTTAGAATGTTGAGAGATGGCGTATCCAGTGATGAAATTTATCCCTGGAGGGGTAACACAGGTGATTGAAGGACTTAGTGGGCTGGAAACAACTCTATATTAAACCTGTCATTTATTATCATGTGCTGAAATGACAGTTTATTCCAGTGTACAGTATATACTTGACTGACATTTTTTTTTCTTACCATTAGTTCAATCAAGTTGCAATGGACAAATAGAGAAAAGTAATCAGAGTTAAAGTTTGATGATGTAGGTATTTTTTAAAGGTTTTTTTTTTTTTTTTTTTTTTTTTTATTTTTCTTAGGTTTTCCCCCAATACCTATACACAAGTGATGAGAAAACAGGAGATTCCACTCACATGATGTCCTAATGGTGATCCCTTGCTTCTATTTTTAAACGTGCGTGTCCAATTGATGAATTATCCTATACAGTATTAAATGTTGTATATAAGTTATTAGGTACACGTATATATTTATTGTTATTCTTATATTGAGAAGAAATATAAGATTGAAGAGAATGTGCAACGATGGTTATACTAAAATTTTATACCGGGTAGTAATTTTATACTAAAATTTTAGAATATTGATTAAAAAATGAAAAATTTCCCACAAAATTCATCGTAAATTTCCATCCAGGGTTTGTTAAAATTTATGGAACTTGGTCAAGAATTTGTTAATTATCTCGAAATCGATCTCAAAATTATGAAATTAGTTCGAAATCGATCTCAAAATTATGAAATTAGTTCGAAATCGATCTCAAAATTATGAAATTAGTTCGAAATCGATCTCAAAATTATGAAATTAGTTCGAAATCGATCTCAAAATTATGAAATTAGTTCGAAATCGATCTCAAAATTATGAAATTAGTTCGAAATCGATCTCAAAATTATGAAATTAGTTCGAAATCGATCTCAAAATTATGAAATTAGTTCGAAATCGATCTCGAAATTATGAAATTTGTTTGAAATTGACCTAAAAATTATTAAATTAGTTCGAAATCGTTCATAAAATTGTTAAAATAGCTCGAAATCGTTCTAAAAATTGTTAAAATTGATCTAAACATTGTTAAAATGCTTCGAAATTGATCTAAACTTTATTAAATTATCTCGAAATTCAAAATTGACTTCAAAATTAATCAAAAACTTAGAAAAACATAAACAAAAAAAAAAAATTCATCAATTTTTATTTCAATTACATTTCCATACAGATCCCTTTAACATTAAAATTTAAAAAAAAATTAACTAACTTCTGATTTCTTAGAAACTACTCAGCAAATGCATGTATATCCACAAGCTATTAAACGAATAACATGGACCTTGATGTTATCACCAGATCCACTCCCAGCACAGCGCTCCTAGAATGATCCTTATATACGAGATATCCCCCAACGTAATGGACGAGGAGAAACGAACATCTCCACTTCGATCATCCAAATTGATTAATTGGAATCAATGCAACAGGAAACTGAGATTCAACACAAAAAAAAAAAAAAAAAAAAAAAAAACAAATTAATTGATTTGATTTTTATTATTATTTTATCCCCTCTAAAAAAAAAAAAAAAAAAAAAAAAAAAAAAAAAAACAATAAATTTTAATAACTTTTTAATATATGTTCATTTTGTGAATTCTGCACTGCTGTTCTCATAATTCCTGGATTTTTTTTTCTCCAAATCTCACTTTTATTATTAGTGTGCTGTTCTTCTCAGAGTCTCTGGACTTGAAATTTCATTATTATCCTTCTTTTATCATTCTTCTCATATTTTCTTCTCTTATTTATTCCCCCCCCCCCCTTATTTCTCCATCTTAATCATCAATATCATCATGCCGAGTAACACGATTTATTTTTATCCACGTCAAAAAAACATGGCATAATTTACTAGCAAATAAAATGCAATTCCAAAATATACAGCGACGTGGACAAAAAGTCGGTTTCCACTCAAAAAATTTCCAAAACGGATAAAGATATCGAAATTCTGCTGATGCAGTTGAATAGTAATTGCTCGGTGCGCTTTTCAATGGTGATATCAAAACAATCATCAAATGATTGCAACAGACTTTTTGTCTACCCTGTATAGTACAGGGTTGGACGAAAAAGCGCCGTCGCGCTATCGCTACTGTGGCGACGCTGAAATTTTGCTACTTTCTATTGCTAAGCTGGAAAGTTTGAATTTATGTCCTGAATAGCGAAAAAGTAGTGCAAGTCGAACTACTTTTTTGCTATTTCCATACCTATACTCTATTTATCATTTCGTGCGCGAAACTCCCATTGGTTGATAACCTATATTGTATCGAAAGTATACATTGTGGCATCTTATTTTAATCCTCTAGTTGAGCTGAGTCGAAAAATCATTGTTTTGTAGTCCAAAAATGTGCGTGCCATTGTTAACGAATGAAAATGCTCGTAAAATATTTTTAAAAAATTATCTACATTTGGGTTTTTGTATTGTTGCGCCATTTTTTGGCTACGAAACAATGATTTTTTGACTCGGATCGACTAGAGGATTAAAATAAGATGCCACAATATATACTTTCAATACAATATAGGTTATTAACCAATGGGTTGTAGCGCAACACTAGCGGCGCTATTTTCTTCAGTCCAACCCTGCCTGTATAAACCACCCCCCCCCCCCCAAAAAAAAAAAATCAATTTTAGTTAATAAAGTATAGAACTTTTCTTGAAAAGGATTGAAGAATGGATTTCTATGTTTCACTTTCGGTTGTCAGAATAAATTTGACAGCACTACATTTCTTATTGTATATAGTCAATCAATTCCCTTTAGATTTAGACTCGAGTCTCAATAAGCCATAAGCTGCTAAAAACTCTATTGGAATTGGAAAAAGTTGATTTCACATTCCCACCTCAAGCAGAGAATAAATAAACAATAGAAAAACGAATTTTTAATGCGCCAAGAAGATGCGTAATGCACGATAGGAATTTTTTTAAATTTTTCTCCCGAATAATAAAAAACCGTAAATATTAATAAAAAAAATTCATATTTTATTAATTTAAAACAAAAAATAACAATTTAAGAACTAAATATTAACAAATATATATTAAATTCACTTCGAGACTAACCTATGACCTCATATCACCCTATGAACGACGTATTTCCGGTTCCTATAACTCGTAATTAAACTCTGTAAAGTGCTCGTGCTCGTGTCCGTGTCGCATCCTCGTTCATCGTGTTAAATAACAACAAAAACTGGACGAAATCCTCAGTAAGTAAACAAAACCGATAAACTACCGTCATTAAATCAAAAAAAATTACGTAATTCCGTAACAAAAATACGAAAAAAACGAAAAAAACGAAAATTTTTTATTTTCCAAGAAAAAAAAAAAAAAAATAGGCGTCACTCTAATATCACATTAATAACAAATTTTTTAATTTTTAATTTTTAATTTTAATTTTTCAATTTCAGGTTATAAAATGGACATTCCAATTGACCGAACCGGCTTCGACGACTTCCACGTACACGACTGGCCAGTCGTAACATTCAACGGCTCTAAACAGACTTTAGACATGGGCGAAGATGATCCACGCAGACAAGATTACTGCGCATGGTGCCGCGGCTTCGGTAGCATGCGAGCAATGCTCCCCGACGTGTGTCCCGGCTGTCGCGGCACATGCCTCGTCTCGCCCCGCCAGCAATGTTTCCTCATGGACCGTTTATATCACCGATTGGATAACATCATCTATCCGGATTGGCCGTTCTGGATCGAGCGCCACAACCCGATTCTAGCGAGTAAGAGCGGCCAATGGAATAATCTGGATCCAGTAATGTCCGCTAGAGCGCGCGTTTTAGAGATACGATTTGATAACGAACGTCGTAGCAAGAATCCGACCGCCGAATCGCGGATCCATTATCCATCACCGGAAGTCGAAGATATCCTCAAAGAAATGGGTATCCACCGACGTCATTTCCCGCCCAAACCGAATATTCCGATCCGAATTTCGTGCCGACTTTTCCCACGATTCGCACCCGAATACAATCCGATAAAATACATTTTGAAATCGAGCGAAGAAATCAAGCATTACGGATTAAAGCCGTATAAACAGCATTTGAAGCCGTACGACTGTTATAATTCGTTCGTACGAAGCGAAAAATCGGATAGATCGGAAAAATCGGATAATTCGGATCAGAAAAGCGAGGAACATTATTTCGGAGATGAAATTAAGACGGAAGAAGTATGCGAAAACGATGCGAAAAATTCATTTACACTCGAATACGAGCCGAGGCGTCTGCAAGACGAATTATCGGATCAGTTGAAGTCGTTGAAACAGCAGGAAAGCCACCTGCAGAAGACACTGAAGATCATGCGCGGAGAACGTCACGCTCTGTCGGCGAAATTGGTCGACACGGATTTATCGCGCAAAGAGATAATTCAACACGAAGAAACTCTTACGAAATTCTCGGAGCAAATCGCGTCGCTCGAACGAGATTTGGATGTCGTCATGATTTCATTGGCTAAAGCGCCGTTACCGATTCAAAATATACCGGAAGTTATTCAGTTTATGGGCGAGAAGAGTGTTTCGAGTATCGATTTGTCCGCGCCGGAAATCCGGTTTACGCAAGTGCGAAGTTGTGTCGTCAGAGTCGATGGGAATCAGATGGAAATTAGCGAGAGAAGTGTTCAATTAACGGGCGAACGACTCTTCGATGGGAAAAATGGAAAAAATGACGATTTGTTGACGAATGAGGAATTTGTTATTGGAATGACGGTCATGAAGGATAATGCCATGTTTAATTCGACTAAGATTCGATCCGATTCACCGATTAAAATAATTTCATCAAAAAGTGATTGAAAAATAACGGATTTTATTTGATTTTTTCGTTTTTATTTTTTTTTTAAATTCGACTGATGGGCGCGAGGCGGCGCACACATCGTCATTTTCCATATAGATTCATTTTCGATTGTTTTTAAAACTGTTTTTCTATAATTTAATTATCAAAAGTGAAGAAAACAAATGATAATTTATTGTTTTTGTCGATTTTTGAATAATTTTTGTTGTCTAAAAAGTCTAAAAAAAAAATAAAAAAAAACCAATTTTTTTTTGTTATAATTTGTTTTTATTAAATATAGTATTTTGTACGTTAGAAATGTTTCTTATTTTTTGGTGTGTTTAAGATGAAGATTACCGCTTTCATTTCCTGTAAGTAGCTGCTAAAGAGTGCGGCTTAATATTAAGCCTACTTTTAGTACAGGAAATGAAATGTCCCGTATATGATGGTCTACACTTACTTAAAGGCCCGTGATTTCTTATCTTTTTTGACAGTACTTAATCAACAGATCCAAATAAACATTTTATTTCAACAATATCAAACGAAACGAAGTGAAATTTTATATTTGGAGATATTTTTAGACCTTGGTAAACCCGGTAAACTCGGTAAACTCGGGTAACCCAAATTCCGCCTGTCGAGAATTTGTGCAACTATAACTCGAACAATGGCGCCAGGCAGCATTTTAACGTTTATCTCCATTTGAAGTCGTAAAGATAAATATAGTAAGGCAAATTTAAGTATATCGTATCATTTATTTATTTATTTATTAAAACATTGAATATTAAAAATTAATTCAATATCGCAGGTACAAGTGCGAAAGCCGAAATGGTGAAATAAAAAACAGCGAAAAAAGCGCCCGGACAACGGTAAGCCTCAAATACAACTAAATCAGAATTATTGCTCACTAAAGACACATTTTAAACGATGTCTAACAAGTTAATAAAAGTAAAAAACCAAATTTAAGTCATTTTAAAACAACAAAATGTGAAAAAAACGAAAAAAAAATAGTTCTTCAGTGCAAAAATTCCGTTATAATAATCCCCACTTGCATTGTGGGATCCCTGAAACATCGGAACAGCAAACCATTCCTGGTCCACAATCGGGGTTCTCGCTGCAATCGATGCTCCCGAATTGAATTTCATGAATATCGGGACAAAACAAATCTAAATATAATTTTTAAAAATCAAAAAAAAAAATTAATAATTAGATAAAAAAAAATAAAAAATAAAAAAAAAAAATTAAAATACCTGATAACAATCCATCGACATATTCGTCGTGTTTATCCAAATTATTATCGATTGCTCTGAGATGAGAACCGGTAATAATAAAACAAAGGAAAAACAATGCGCAGATATCCATGTTGCGAATCCAAATGACAATAATTGCTTAAAGTGAATGCCAATTGTTTGGGAAATTTGTCATGGTTTCATAAGAATATAGATGACATAATAGTTGAATAATTAAGCGTGAAACATTTCTTGGTATTCGTTACTTTGCACTTTTCATTTGGACAAGGTCAAGATTTATTAGCTGGATTGCTGGTCACTGTTCGGTTGAAATCGGTCTCGCGAGATTTGTCGTTGCGATGAATATTGAGTGGATTGAAGCCTTAAGGAAGCTGAAAAAATTATGTTTGGGGCTTTTGGGTGGTCGAGATGTGGCGTTTTGGGCCTAAATCGAGTTGTGGGTGTATATATATCAAGAAGATTTGTGGGTGCATATTATAGAACGCTTGATTATATAATATTCATTGCACAGCAGTTTGTGAGTAATAGGTCGTAAAGTACAGGGAAGTTTTTGTGTTGGTTTTAAATGTGAACTTTTTTGCATTGTACTGAAAGTATATATTGTGGTATCTTATTTTAATCCTCTAGTAGAGCTGAGTCGAAAAATCATCGTTTCGTAGCCAAAAATACCAAAACCCGAATGTAAATAATTTTTTAAAAATATTTTACGAGTGTTTTCATTTATTAACAATTGCACGCACATTTTTGGACTACGAAACAATGATTTTTTGACTTAACTCTACCAGAGAAATAAAATAAGATACCACAATATATACTTTCGGTACAATGCATAGGTCATTAACCAATGGGAGTTTCGTGCACGAATTGTTAAATAAGAGTTTATATGCTTTTATTTTTTGTGTTAGTTTTGTTTGTTAGTTTTGATGATTTTTGCTGGTCTTGTATTAGTTTTGCTCATTTTTTATTGTAGGTTTGATGAGTTTTACTGGGTTTTGGTTTTTTCCTAACTTTTAATGGTTTTTACTGATCTTGTGATTGGTTTTGCTCATTTTTCTATTAGTTTTGATGATTTTTGCTGGTTTTGTATTGGTTTTGTTTTTTTTCTATTAGTTCTGATGATTTTTCTGATGATTTTTGCTGATTTTGTGTTGGGTTTGGTTTTTTTCTATTAAACCCTATCCAACAATTCGCGCACGAAACTGAGAAGGAAACTTTTTTGCATTGTACCGAAAGTATATATTGTGGTATCTTATTTTAATCCTCTAGTCGAGCCCAGTCGAAAAATCATTGTTTCGTAGCCAAAAAATGTGGGCAACAATACAAAACCCAAATGTAAATAATTTTTTAAAATATTTTACTAGTGTTTTCATTTGTTAACAATGACACGCACATTTTTGGACTACGAAGCAATGATTTTTCGACTCGGCTCGACCAGAGAATGAAAATAAGATACCACAATCACACTTTCAGTACAATGCTTAAGCCATTAACCAATAGGAGTTTCGTGCACAAATTGTTAGATAGTTTAGTTTTGAGAATCTAACTCGTGAAAACTATCGACAGAGCGTACGCGCGGATTTGTTGAATTCGAATTTTTGGTCGAATCTCATTGGTCGGCACGCCTATTGTTTTGATTATTGAGCACCATGCAAAATATCCGAAAATAAATTTATGTTTTATCCACTTCTGAAACAATTAGCCAGCAGAGCGAGCCACTTCACCCCAATCCCAAAATGGCGATGACGCGATGTTTCACGGAATTTCACGAGATTCCACGAGATTTCATGAGATTTTGCGGAATTTCACAAGATTTTACGAGATTTCACAAGATTTTACGAGATTTTGGGAGATTTTATGAGATTTTGCGAGATTTTACGGGATTCTACAGGATTTACATTTGGTCGGGTATTTTGTGAATCTCGCGTAAATCTCGTGGAATTCCGTGAATTATCATGAAATCTTGTAGAATCCCATGAAATCCGGTAGAATCTCGCGAAATCTCGTGAAGTCTTTTGAGAAATATAGATATAGATTTGATGTTGTAGTTTTTCTCGTTAGATTCTCTTGTCGAATACCACTCGCGCTAGTGATTGTCAAAACAGCCTGCAACCATTCATTTTTTTACTCATTGGTAAAACCACTCGTGCATCTAAAAATTGCGACCAGAATAAATGCGGGCACTCGGGATTTATTCAGGTCGCAATTTTTGATGCACTCTTGATTTCTACCGAGTAAAAAAATTCATTGTTACAAGCTTATTTCGACAATCACACTAGCGCTTGTGGTATTACAACTGATAATTTTTGCTGGTTTTATTTTAGTTTTGATCTTTTCTTAAATTAGTTTTGATGATTTTTTTTGAAGATTTTTGCTGCTTTTGTGTTAGTTTTGCTAACTTTTGCTGTTTTTCCATTATACTTTTTGGTCTTATTTGTGCTATATTGTTACTTTTGACTAGTTGTTTCGGATATCGTCACTAGTTGGCGCCCGCATCCGAATTTTCGCTAAAAACTAAAACAAAAACAAAAAAAAAATTAAGAAAAGGCCAACAATTGTGTCTATAAAGGTGCATTTTCATTTGCGAGAGAATTTCTCGCGCCACAAAAAAAATCGCGCCAACAATCGCGCTGCTCTAAAAATCAAGCTCTGGCTTGAGCATTTTCATTAGAGCTCAAAGAGCCACTTCTGGCTTTCAAAAATTTTTGAAAAATCAGTTGACATTTCATAAAATATACATTAGTGTGAAATGTTTAGCATCAAATATTGCTGAATTTATTATTTTTGGGCTTTTCTGGATGTGGATGGCATTGATTAATCAAGATTAAAAATTCAAGTGGGGGAAAAAAAATCAGCGCCATTTGCAATTGTGGGTGGGGCCTGTTCAAATGTCAAAATTGCTGTCACATGGCGCGATTTTAGGCGCGATTTTGTGAGCAAAGCTAGACTCGATAGAAGCGCGCCAGAAGCAGAATCGCGCCAACAATCGCGCGCCTTTGCAAGTCTAGCTTGCATGAAAATGGATAAGCGTGCGATTTTTGTCGCGCGATTATTGAAAATTAGGCGCGAGAAATGGCATTTCTCGCAAATGAAAATGCACCTTTAGTAGTATAAATTAATCCCACACGCATTCAATTTTCTTCTGTTCCACACAAACTCTAGCCACAACTCAGAAAATATCTAGAAGTCGATCGACTTTGTTGCATCACTTCAGCTCTCTTTTCGTGATCAGAAAAGATTTATCCTGCCTTTATTACAGTGGTAAATTATAGGGGTCAATCGATTTGCCATTGGCTATCTGACTTTGGATGCTGTAAAAGGTGATATACAGTGAACGCTTGACCAACTTATCAAATCTTGTAGACGTGTATACACCATCAGCCAACTTTTTTTACTCTCTAATGGACACGACTCATAAATTTCTTCTTAATGTTGTTTTAATACAAAAAATAAATGTCTAAACAGAAAAATCTGATTTATTTAAAAAAAAAATTTTTTAAAAGTATTTAAATGAATCCTTTTTAATGTTGAATAAAAATTAGCATCCATTTATTATGTTGGTCTTGATTTGCAAAAGAATCACGTTGCAATAGCTGCTAAATTTTCTGGCTTGAAAGGTGGCATTTATCAAAGCAAATAGAAAAGCTACCCCTGAATAAGGTTGATGCTTCTCTGCACAAATTTATAAATTCTTCTCGTCTTGAATTTAATGAGTTTCAATGAAATTATGAAGGCTGTATATAATATATCACTAAAAATAAAAAGATAAAATATATGTTAGGCCATTAATATAAACAATACCTATCAAAAAGTAGACAAGCATTCAGACTGCAGGACTTCCAGAAAAGACGAATCATGAAGAACAGATGTACGTTTTAAAGAGAGCGAAATTCAAGTCATCAATAATTCTTAAACTGCCCACCCCTGCTGTAGCTAAACTCCAGATTGGTTAAAATGTCATTGGCTGAGATATTCATTGTATTCAAAGAATATGTTATAGCATGTCGTTTTAATCCCCTCGTCGAGCTGAGTCGAAAAATCATTGTTTCGAAGTCCAAAAATGAAAATAAAAATCCAATACGGATAATTAGCTATGTATGTATGCATGTGTCTGTATGTAACGCTGTTTGAGGGCGCCACATACAATATGACATACACTCTATCCAACAATCCGTGCACGAAACTTAATGCTGGTCTATGCATTGTACTGAAATTATATACCGTATATACTTGCGTATAAGTCGAGGATTTTTGGACCAAATCTAGGCCTATTTTTCCAAATTTGACTTGGATGCCGGTCAAAGAAACAAACATTTTTTTTTAGAATTTTACAAATCACGTCCGTTTAACAAGCAGGCCACCCCATATAAGCTACCTATAGGGTAGCCTGAACGTTGAACAGACGTGATTTGTGAATACCGTATATGCTCATGTATAAAGTCGAGGATTTTTCGACCAAATCCTGGTATTTTTCTTCCAATTCAACTTATATGCTGGTCAATGGTTATTGACCCGTTCTAAGTCGGGGTCGACTTATACGCGAGTATATACAGTATTACAAATATTGCATTCTTTGCATTCTTAGGCAAAATATTACATTAATATTAATCTAAACCTCATTGTAATGACTCAGTCATTACAATGTGTGGTGAGATAGTGTTATTACAACGGGGTTTGTTCATATATCGAAGTCACCAGACAACTACGACCCACTGACATGACAAAACAATGACCTAAATTTCTTTGTATTGAGTGGACTAATCTTATTAAGACTGTGATACTGACATGGGATTTTCCACAACGGCGATTTAAAGTGAACTGTCATTTTTAACGGGTTTATATTTAATTTGCAAGTTTATTTGTTTGTTAAGCCTAGTACACACACCAATTCAGTCTCAAAATATTCAGAATTTTCCATGTGACAATTATCAATGGAATTTTAAATAATGCATAATGACACATGGAAAATTCAGACTGGGAATAATGTGGTACACATGGTTTGTTTAATGACATCATATTAAAAATGGCGACTGTCTGAAATATTTTTTTGCAAATGGCTACCATTGAAAATATGCAATGAGGATGAGGATGATGATGACGATATATTCGAAAATCAATGTGTTAGGCTTGCTTTTCGTTTTTTTCTTTTAATTTTTTGGCAGGATAGAACATATATCCCACCAAAAGCAGCTAATTGTTGTCATCCAAAAAATAAAAGAGCTTGTTGTTTGTTGACAAGGCGCGACACGATGATACATCAAAATAGGCCTAACTAGGCTGCTTACGGGCAGCACATAGATGCGATATTGATGAGCAAAATAAATAGAATGTGTGTGTGTGGCTGTGTATCAACACTTATCATGCCAGGAAATAACTCACATTTGATGTAGAACAGGTGAAAATAACACAAAGGCCAAAAACAGCTTAAAACAATTACATGATCAGTCTCATCTCATGCGAGGCGCCATGTTGAGTGACACACAGGTGAGAGACAGGTGTAAGGTCATGTGATGTCATCTAGACCTGACCGACAACTGCCAGTCTAACAAACAAGTGACTGTAGCGCCACCGAGCGAATACAAGTACAGATCACTCCAAAAAACTAATACAAAGCGATTACACAGAATAAATATCAATCTTCAACTTGGTGATCACTGCACACGCCGCATGTTGACGCAGACAAACCAATAAACATGTCAAAGGACCGGCATTACACAATTATTTCCTGATTGATGCATAACTGTGAACAAACTTGAAAATGAAATATTAGACGCTTGAAACATATATATATATCAAAACATGATGTTGTGATTACATCTCAATACTAATATGGTTTCGTCCGTACTTGATGCAACGTTCGAACATGCAGTTTAAGCGACCGGTTAAAAATAAAGATAACCAGGTGTGATCTGGTTATCTTTATTTTTAACCGGTTGCTTAAACCACATGAATTATGGGTAGTTGGAAAGATTCTATGCACGGAAACAATAGGTGGTTTCCCACGCACCAAGTGCGCGAAAAGAATGATTTTTTTCAGCTACGGAATATTTCTTCACAAGGAAATTTTTTTGTGTGTACCACAAAAAAGGAATTTTCAGATTTCGATTTCTTTTGTCATTCTGGGTATGGAATGAGCTTATGTGTACTAGGCTTTACAATGGACTACTCAGCTTGACAAGAAAAGACAAAAATGAGATACTATAATACAGGGTGTCCCAACTAAGGGTTTTAAGTTGAAAATTCTCTTAAACTGTCCATCTTAGGAAAAATCTGTTGGTCATAGTCAAATAGTAAAGTGGTTATGGCAAAGTTAATGGCGCATAAAATTTGACCGTTGACCTCTAGAAGTGACCATTGCTTTCTTAACTTTTTAACCGTTTGAGTAAGCGCCAAATAATCAATTAGAAAGTTGTAGAGCATGGTCTAATATATAGTCAAAAAACATACTTTAATAAAAACATTTTTCTATAAAAATTATGAGAAAATTTAAGCTGAAAACTTGCAGAAAAAAATGGTTTAATCCAAAATAACATCTTTTTGTCTTAACATCACAAAGAAATTTTGGACTAACTCAAAGTTTCTTTCAGTACCTTGATTTTCGGTAAATTTTTTGCATGTTATCTGCTGTTTTTTTTTGCTATTTTCAGACTGAAAATGCAGGAGGTTTTTCAATTTTTCTCATAATTTTTATAGAAAAATGTTTTCATTGAATTACGTTTTTACATTATATTAGACAGTTTGCGATTTCTCGTACGAGATTTATTTTATTACGAAAATGGTAAAAAACGAGATATTGTTAAAAATCTCGTCCCTTTGTTTTAATGGTTTGACGAGATTTTTGAAAAATTTCGTTACACATTGTCGTTAATTTTTTTATCTCGTACGAGAAATCGCAAACTGTCTATTAGCCCATGCACTACAACTTTCTAAATGAGTATTTTGGCGCTAACTCGGTTAAAAAGTTAAGAAAGCAATGGGTCACATTCTAGAGGTCAAAGGTCAGATTTTATATCGCCAATAACTTTGCCATAACCATTTTACTATTTGACTACGCAAACCCATTTTTCTCAAATTACCCCCCCCCNNC
>JH430850.1:110292-122888 GCA_000239455.1 Strigamia maritima | reverse complement strand
CCTACCCCCCCCCCTAAAAAAAAAAAAAACTTAACTTTTTTCTCATACTAGTATTATAATTAAACACTTTTCAAATGACCAATCACACTTTACTTAACTTAAAATGACATTAATATAAAAATTGATTTAATTTTACACTACAGTAACTACACACTGACTTAATTCCCTCGCAGCCTCTTGCAACACATGCGACTAATCTACCTATTTAAGTGACAGCTGCTTGATGCCACCATCTAATACTCGCATGATGTAACCGGATATGCAAATTTTAACTTTTGCCATATTTTTTTTTCTTTTTAACTTTTCAACCCAGTTGATGTTCGCTGTGCCAACACTAAATTGTGATTGGAATCTTTTAATTGACAGAGCAATAAATTAGGTTAGATTAGTATCAGTATAAAGGTATGGAGAGAGAAAGAGAGCAATAGGCTTAAAGAGCATTATGAGCAGTTTGTGCCAGTCATTGACATTTATGGAGGTGATGGTGAATTTTGTTGCCCGCACGTGCACACATCGTTGTTGGAGGAATGTTTGAGTGTTTGACCTTACACATACAGTGGGAGTTTGTGTTTGGCCACATAAAAGTCGAGTAACAACACATTTTTGCTTCAATGTGCTGGTAGGTTGGTGTTGAAGGAGCTTCACCTCAATTAACTTTTACTTGACCTTAGCATAATTAAACAATGGACAGTTAGTTGTCAGGTCGTCAAAGTTGGATTGTGGGTTTGAAGGTAATTAAGAGTGGGTTAATTTTCGGAGTTTGATTTTTTTTTTAAAGGGAGTGATGGATGATATATGTGGAAATGGATGGAAAGTTTTGTTTTGGATATGAAAATGAGGGGAAATGTTTTTTGATGTTGGTAAATGAATTTTGGTTTTGGGGAATTGGTAAGGGATATGGTTTTTAGTCTTTGGATGAAGGAAATTGGTTTTGGGTAGTGTTAAATTTTATGGGGGTCACAAATTCATTTTTGGAAAGAAAAATTTGTGTTGGGTAGTGGTAGTCACAAGTTTATTTTTGGGAATGAAAATTGGTTTTAATTCATTTTTGGGGATGAAAATTGGTTTTAATTCATTTTTGGGGATGAAAATTGGATTTAATTCATTTTTGGGGATGAAAATTGGTTTGATTTTTAGTATTGAAAAATGGTTTGATTTTTAGTATTGAAAAATGGTTTGATTTTTAGTATTGAAAAATTGATTTTTAGTATTGAAAAATTGATTTTTAGTATTGAAAAATTGATTTTTAGTCTTGAAAAATTGATTTTTAGTCTTGAAAAATTGATTTTTAGTCTTGAAAAATTGATTTTTAGTCTTGAAAAATTGATTTTTAGTCTTGAAAAATTGATTTTTAGTCTTGAAAAATTGATTTTTAGTCTTGAAAATTTTAATTTTAATATTTAAAAATTGATCTTTAGTATTTTTTTATATTTTTCTTAACTGTTTATTTACTCAACAGTTTACTAGATCTCAGTGCTTTCCAGCATAGCTTTTTGCCACTTGATGGATGATTGACAACACAGCAATGAGACTTAGCGTTTTTCAGCAAAAATATTACCAAAAACCAAACATTTGATCATGTGACTATAAATTTCGTTCTAAAACATATATTAATGCAGGAGACACACTAGGCGCGAATCGCACGAATCGCACGAATCGCATCGCTTTGCGATTTAGAATGACCCTAAAAAATCGCTTCTGGTTGGCTGCGATTTGGAATTGCAATCAAAAAAGTACTGGCGGCATGTACTTTGGCAAAAGGCGATTTTAACCGGAAATAAGCAGATTAAAAATCGGAAAGCGACGCGATTCGCACGATTCGCGCCTAGTGTGCTTCCCGCATAAAACATCGCTCCTGATTGACGTCGGTTTGGAATCAAAAAAGTACTGGCAGCATGTACTTTCAAAATTGCTTGGCAAAAGGCGTTTTAACCGGAAATAAGCAGATTAAAAATCGCAAAGCGACGCGATTTGCGCTTAGTGTGTCTCCAGCATAAGAGTATGTTTTGGGACGTGTAACCAAATATTTTAGGTGGAAAAAACCAAGTACCTAATAAATTCTCTTAAAAAAACAAAAAGACCCACGAATAAAAGGAACCACAGGAGTGAAAACCAACCACCAAAAACATCACATTTTACCAAAAAATTTAATAAAAGCTTTGTTTTGCTGTCATAAGTCGATGCAGGAAGCTAATACAAGTTGACAAGTAAATTTCCAAACTGATCTTGTAAGTTGCAAGCAAAGTAGCCTTGTCACAAACATTGGAACAGAGACGTTTCATTACAAAGCCTTCTATAATCTTTCTTCCTACTCCTAAATTGGTTGCCTGGCAACTGAAGGAAACCAGGGATCCAGTGATGCACTAGAATAAGTCACTCCGTGTGAGGACGAGGAGAAACAAATTGCTATGACAACATAGAAACAAAAATCTTTGCTCAAATTAAGAAATTTATTTCCATTGCATTATTCAAACCCAAATTATATCAAAACAATTTCACCGGAAGATGGCGGTAATTCTCCGAATCATAATTTTTAAATAGTTTATAAATTATACATTCATTTAAATACAAACATCACATTTTTAATGAGAAAACGTAAGTGGTTACTTTATCAAATTGTCTATTCAGCATTTCTTCAAAAAGAAGCCGGTTGGAATTACAGGCTGCTCATTTCACAGCTGTTCTTAATAAAAGCCGCCCCCAAACATAAGCTGCAGTTTTCTTGCAATGTTGTTATTAATAGCGTTTACTCTTTTGCTTGTAAACCTATAGTGGCAAAAGATGCTCTAGAGCATCTCTTCTAATAAACATCTGTTGTTGGCTACCGATTGTGTGTTTTTATTTGAGAATTGCGCTTTAACCTGGCAAACGTGGGCGTTGTGCATGATTGGGATATTTGAAATCTTCCATTGTTTTTGGGGCTGTGACTAGGGTAAATTTTTTTTGGAATTTTTGATTAGTGGAAACGTGATCTCCTGGTCCTCTTCTATACCCCTATTTCTGTGTAACATGAATTCTGAAACACACTGTATATTCACTTATAAGTCGCGAAATTTTGGACAAAATCTTTGTTCTTTTGTAAAGGGGCGACAAATTTTTTTATAGTTTGGAGGAAATTGCTCATATCCTATATAATAATTTGTCAACCTAGTGCCTGCGAAGCTTTAGGTATTAAATTTTATCCACGGCCGATGGCGCCACAGTTTTGGGGATTGTCAACACATGATTGGCTGGGATTATAGGCGGTGTTTTTTCCCGTTGTTTGACGGTTTTCTTGGCTTGTATACATGTACAAGTGAATGGAGTGATAAACGAATTTTACGATTTTGACCCGATTCTGACCCGATTCTGACCCGATTCTGACCCGATTCTGACCCGATTCTGACCCGATTCTGACCCGATTCTGACCCGATTCTGACCCGATTCTGACCCGATTCTGACCCGATTCTGACCCGATTTTGACATCAAAGTTGGGGGAAGGGGCGACTTATACATGCGGGCGACCTGTATGCGAGTATATACAGCAGCCAGTATTTTTGTACACTCCCTAATATCACAATAGGTGCATTCAGGAACTAAAACATACATTTTGTAGCGAACTTCAGTCGTTTCCCTCGTCTCGTTTCCTGAAATGTGTCGTTATTTCCGGAAACGTTTAGATTTATGCCAAGAAACGCGTATGCACGCGCGTTTTAGGAAACGCTACAATTTCAGCGTTTCACGAGACAAGAGTTGTGTTTTACCCTTGCGCACTCGTCTGCGCAGCATCTAACTCTACTGTTGTAGAGTTAGATCGGCGCCATTTGTTTTGAAGCTAAAACGAATCTAAAACGTTTAGTACCTAAAACATACCTAAAACTTAGCTAAAACGTGCCTCAGATTTTCACACTCAGAATTATACACAAAAACACACATAAAACTAACCACACACAAAACTCGTTTTTGACAAGTTTTAGTTCCTGAATGCACCTTCACATCTAACTCTACTGTTGTAGAGTTAGATCGGCGCCATTGGTTTTAGACGTCACATGACTGCTTCGAGTCATGTGATAGAAGCTAAAACGAAGCTAAAACATAGCTAAAATTTGCCTAAAACTTAGCTAAAATGTGTCTCAGATTTTCACACTCAGAATTATACACAAAACATACACAAAACACACACAAAATTAACCACACGCAAAACTCGTTTTTGATGAGTTTTAGTTCCTGAATGCACCTATTGAGTATTGCGTTTTGGTACCAAAAGAACACTATTGAATTGGGTATTATTTTTACAGCCCGTGTTCCTCTATTGTATGACGAGTATCACATATGGTCTATATATTAAATGGTGAATTTAGAAAGTTGACAACTGTCAATACTTGTGACAGTTGTCAATTCGATAAGAAGTAGATACAAGGTTCCCATCTGGCAGATTCGACAGTGCTGCTGTCTTTCTTCCAAGTTGAAAACGTTTACCAATGCCATTGAAAGAAAGAAAAATAATCAATGGATGTTTCGAATGAGAAGAAATTCTGCAGGGGGAATAACCTCAGTCAGAGATAGGGTTCCGTTTTTATGCTTGAACACGCGTGAAATTGATTATTTTTTATGCAAAAATAAATACTTAGGTTATTTAAGTAAATGATTGAAGATATGCATTTCATGTGATATTAAGCATGAATTTTCTCAGTCAGAGACTTAACGTTATTTTTTTTTTTTTTTTTTGGTAATCAAAATATAAAATTTCTAAGAAACAAAATTTTCATACCAACTAAAAAATGTGTCAGTCACTAGCTGCATTCCAATTTTCCAGTGTTTGTTTTATGTGTCAGTTTCTGTTCTAGTTTTAGGTTAATTTAGGAATGATTTCGTTTTGTTCAGTTTCAGAATTTTGTTTTGTTCAGTTTCTTAATATCGTTTTGTTGATTTCGGTTTTTAAATTGGTCAATTGCACATGTTTCTCGCGTCGAAGGTTTACCGTGAAGTGGATGGTGGCCGGGGAGGCTCATACATCAAAAGTGAAATTGAAGTTGAAAATAACGAACGAGGAGGCTCACATTAATTTTGTAGCGGACGAGGATGCTCACTTGCCCAAATGGCTCAAGGCTCACCAGCCTAAATTTAACAATTCGTACACGAAACTCCCATTGGTTAATGGCCTATGCATTGTACTGAAAGTATATATTGTGATATCTTATTTTAAGCCTCTAGTCGAGCCTAGTCGAAAAATCATTGTTTCGTAGCCAAAAAATGTGCGCAACAATAGAAAAACCCAAATGTAAAGAATTTTTTAAAATATTTTACGAGCGTTTTCGTTCGTTAACAATGGCACGTACATTTTTGAACCCCGAAACAAGGATTTTTCGACTTGGCTCGACTAGAGGCTTAAAATAAAATATCAGAATATATACTTTCAGTGCAATGCATAGGCCATTAACCAATGAGAGTTTCGTGCACGAATTGTTGAATTGAGTTTAGGCTGATGAGCCTGATGCTGCTGTGTGAGCCTTGGGCAAGCGAGCCTCCTCGTCCGTTGCGAAAATAACGTGAGCTTCCTCATCCGTTATTTTCAACTTCAATTTCACTTTTGATGTATGAGCCTCCTCGGCCACCATAGTGAAGCCTACTTCAGAATTCATAATATATAAAAAAAAAAAAAAAAAATATGATTCATTTATTTTTTTCTGCATGAATTAATAATTTACGATTAAAAGTACATTTTTTAATCAATTAATGTCAAAAAAGATCGATACTTTATAGCAGTTTAAATTGTTCGTATTATAGAGTGGAAAAGTAAATGGCAGAGCTGTAGCACCTGTTAAAAATTACCTAAAATGCGTGTCGTTTCTTGGAAACGCGAAAATTTCCACGTTTTCGTTTCGGCCACGTTTTGCTGATCAAACGAAAACTATGACGATGGTGACGAAATGGTCACGTCATGGTCACCAACACGAAGCGCGCGTTTCAGTCGTTTCAGTCGTGTTGGGACTGTTGGAATGCAGCTACTGAATTTGAATTCCACATTATAAAGAAATCTTTTTTTACGAAAAAACCGCTTATAACAAATTGTCTGCAATTTTTCAATAGGTGCATTCAGGAACTAAAACATTTTCATGTTTCAGTCGTTTCTCTCGTTTCGTTTTCCTGAAATGTGTCGTCATTTCCGGAAACGTTTATGTTTTAGTCAAGAAACGCGCGTGCACGCGCGTTTTAGGAAACGCTACAATTCCTGCGTTTCACGAGACTCGAGTTGTGTCTTACAATTGCGCACTCGTCTGCGCAGCATCTAACTCTATACTGTTGTAGAGTTAGATCGGCGCCATTTGTTTTAGACGTCACATGACTGCTTCAAGTCATGTGATAGAAGCTAAAACGTAGCTAAAACTTGCCTCAAACTTAGCTAAAACGTGCCTCAGATTTTCACACTCAGAAATAAACACAAAACATACACAAAACACAAAACTAACCACACGCAAAACTCATTTTTGACAAGTTTTAGTTCTTGAATGCACCTAATGATAAATTTATGTTTGACTATGCTTATAGTGAAAACCCATTATAACGAACAGTTTTTTTACATTTTTATTGGTTTGTTATAACGAGATATTCGCTGAATATGGATTTGAGGGCAGAAACTAGTTGAGTTTTGCGAGAAAACGACTCTGAAATGATACATTTAACACTATATATTAGACAGTTTGCGCTTTCACAAATGAGATTTTATTACGAATGTGAAATAAATTAATAAAAATTATCTCTTGTCTCGTAATTAAAATATATTGTTTCAGATTGCAAGAACGAGAAAGAAATAACCAAATAAACGAGAAACATGGCTTTGCTCAATGTTCCAGTAGAAAATGTGTAAATTATGTGTGTCTAATGCCATGTTTATATAAAAAATAGTTAGGTGCAAACAAATTACTAACCTAGATGATTAAAAACCTACCGAAAATACAACAAGCCGATGAAAAACAAGATGGATGCTGCTTCAAATAGCTGAACAATGCGCATGTGCGAATTTTGATGCACACTGCCCATGTGCAGTGCATTCGTATACAAACGAATTGAAAAATAAATCTCGTGTATTCGTAATACAAATAGACAGTTTGCGATATCTAGTACGAGACTGAAAACGAGATTTTAAAAAACAAAAATTTTTGGAAAATTTTGTTTTTTTAAATCTCGTTAATAAAATGTCGTATCATGTGTTTGCGATTTGTCACGAAACGTGTTACATACGACACACAAATCGGCGGCAATAATTTTTAGCAGAATTAGTCACCTATCACAAATTAATCCTAAGTATTAGGCTTGTGGTTTGTGCAAGGTGTTTGACTAATAAAAAAACTAACCTGAGATATTGAAATCGACACAAATTTGGCAACATTGCAGCCGAAGCGAAGGGAAAATGGCGGCAAAATTTCATCAAGTCGTATACACGACAATTTGAGACAAGATTTTTGAAAAATCTCGACCGAGACCTTTCAAACGAGAATACGTGTAACGAGATTTTTAACAATATCTTGTTATTTTGGCATTCTCGTAATGAAAAAAATCTCGTACGAGAACCGTCTAATGTTAAATACGAGATTAATTTTTAAAATCTCGTATTTATCTAACATTCGTTATTAAAAAAATTCCGTTTGTGAAAGCGCAAACTGTCTATTATCTCTTTGAAAAAAAAACAAATCTGATTTCATTGATAAAAAAAAAAACCTGTCAATTAATTTTTAACTACCTTGGACATTATTAACTCTCCATTATCTCTTTTTCAAAGAGAAAGGAAATGCTAATTACACTCATTGAATAATTCACATACTTAATATCCAAACAAAAAATAAATAAATAAAAATAATAAACACTTGTCATCACACAGCTCTAAGTAAATTAAACATCCGAAAAGGAATTCAATCGAGTGAAAGTTAAAAGCTTTATTTACTTAGCAAATATTGTGGTAATGCGGGATTGACAAAACTCACGAGCCTTCCGACAAAGCGCTTTAAACAACAAAAAATAATTGTAAACACACACAAATGCAGAAACAACGAAAGAAAAAAATCAATGACCACTAATTGGATTTAGGTTAGGTTTATGGTTAGTTCGCATATTGGTAACGTAACGTAAGATGGCTGCGCTTACTTAAATTTCTCCTTCAAAATTGATTTCAAAGTAGGAAGTAACGTAACTTAAAAAATTACTTCAAACCAATCAGAAGACAGCTGCTTCTTGCATAAAAACGAGGTAGAATGAGAAATTACGTGATTGGTCGGTTTACATTTACTGTTCAAGTTGAAACATTTTAAGTTGATAGATGTAGAATTTCTCCTTTAAAACCACATGACCAAAAACACCAACAAGTCTATCTAAGTAGCTGTCTGCAGGGTCTGCAGTGAAGCCATTTGGGCAGCAACGGATAAAAGACTGTTACTGATATTAAAGTGATGTATTCTGATGGTTATTTCACACTGATTTTTACACCACTCCGTAACGTAACGCAAGATGTCTGCGCAATGCATTGTGGGTTTAAAATCACAGACATAAACAGTTCCTGCTTCAAAATTGATTTTCAAGTAGGAAATGACGCAACTTAAAAAATTACGGCAGCCAATGAGAAGACAGCTGCTTCTCGCATGAAAAACGAGATGGAATGAGAAATTGCGTAATTGGTCAGTGGTACATTTATTGTCTACAAACAGTGTGAACAAAACTATACATTACTTTCCTTAATTTACGTTACATTATGTGTGTTCAAAGTCAAATGACTTATTGACTTATCTGTAAGTCATGTCTGAAATGACTTAAGGCAAACCAGAAGTGATCTAAATTGCGTCACTAAACAGATAAGTCAACTGTGATTTAAGTGGTTTTTTGATAAATCAGACCAATCGTGAATTATGACATGACTTACAAAAAGTCTTTCGGTGGCAGCCATCTTTGATCGAGCATGGCGTTCCTCTACTCCAAACTGAGGTTTTAACAAATAAAACCAAGTGAGTGGGGATGTCATTCAACAACATCCAACGATTCTATGAGAAATCGGCATAAAAATAGCGAAAAGTAATGACAAACAATTTTGACGGAATTCAGCGAACATCGTGGCTGCGGAACGCGCACCTACGTCAGCCACAATGTTCGCTAAGGGTCCGACAAAATAATTTTTCATTAATTATCACAACATTTTACTATTTTTTTGCTAGATTCTCATGGAATAGACAATTTACACCTAAAGCTAATTTTTATTCAATGTTACAAGCAATAAAAATCAGCTTAAAAAACTACCCTAACACGAACATAATTTTTAAAAGGAGCGTTTACAATCCAAAAGACTTATCAATAGGTGCGTTCAAAGTTAAAACCATAATTTGACTTATCTTAATCTGGCATAATCCTGACTTATTGATAAGCCAGGTAAGTCATTTAGATTGTGAACGCTCCTTTTTAAAAAATTATGATTAAAAATCATGTTTGTGTTAAGGTAGTTTTTTGAGCTGATTTTTTCGCTTGAAACACTTAGCTTTAGCTGAGAAATTGTCAATTCTATCATGGCCAATTGATTCCATGGAGAAAATACTAAAATTTGTGATAAATAATGAAAAATTTTTTGGACGGACCATCAGCGAACATCGTGGCCGACGTAGGTGCATGTTCCGCGGCCACGATGTTCGGTGGCTTCCGTCAAAATTGTTTGTCATTATTTTTCGCTATTTTTATGCAGATTTCTTATGGAATCGTTTGGATGTGGTTAAATGACATCCCCACTTACAAAATTTACAGGTTTTATTCGCTAAAACCTCAGTTTGGAGTCAAGAAACATCATGCTTGATCCAAGATGGCTGCCAGTGAATGACTTATGCATAAGTCATGTCATAATTCACGATTGGTGTGACTTATCAAAAAGCCACTTATCACAGTTGACTTATCTGTTTAGTGACGCAATTTAGGTCACTTCCGGTTTGCCATAAGTTATTTCAGACATGACTTACATATAAGTCATGTAAGTCATTTGACTTTGAACGCACCTAATGAGTCAGGATTATGCCAGATTAAGATAAGTCAAATTATGGTCTTAACTTTGGACGCACCTATTACGTACATTTACATTTTTCGTCCTCAATATGACTCACAACACAAATTTCAATAATATATCCATAATTACTCACAACGCCATCTTTTGACTATCTTTTGTGACCATAAAATCGCGTTTTCTATAAATTTCATCATATATTGATCATTGATGGAAGAAATTACAAATTAGTTGGATATATTGTATCGCACGATGTCTATAATTTTCTTATCTTGAGTGCAGCTGTCAGTAGCATGTAGGGGATTGCTGATTGTCAGCCATTATGTCAAGAGCAGATGTAACTGGATTTTTGTCTGTCAAGTACGGTTAGTGAACAATGTGTAGCTAACAAGCGTGCACCCTCAAACATACTCGTTAGGCCAATAATTTGACCTACTTATAGCTAAACACAAACAAAATGGAATTTTAGTGAATTATTTTTCTAATTTAAAATAAAAATTTTTTTTTTTTTTTGATTTTTTGAATTTTTATTAATTTCAGTTTTTCGCACTAGATGGCGCCGGATCACGTGATCGGCGATGTGCAGGAGGAAACCATTTTTCAGCTGCCTGAGTCGTTCCCGCGCTTGAATGTGCAGTTTCGTCGTGGTGCGTTGTTGTTTTTCCGAGTGAATTCGCCGATTTGTTGTGGACTTTTGTACCATGGATGAATTGACTTTATCGGATACATCAACAGTCTGCGAGGGACATGTGAAATATCGGGATAACAAGAAGGTAATATATATATATATATATATATATATCGCACGAGTCGAGTTTTAAGTTTCTTATTTGTCATCTTTTTTACGTCTAGTGGAAAACCAGGTGGTGCATCGCCAGGAAACACTCGCCAGTAGCAGGTAGGAATGAGTTATTATTGAAATTAATTGATAACAATGTGAATTTGATTGATTTAAGTGAGGAAAATGTTGATTTTTGTCAAATCGAAAGTGAAAGTGAAGATTTTTTTTTTTTGGTTTTTTGTGTTTTAATAGTTTTTTTTAAAAAAGTTTTTTCAATGTCTTAAAGTGATGGACAGAGTGATATTGTTAAAAATGGGAAAAAGGGAGGAAATAAGATTTTTAATGGTATGTGGGGATAAATGTATAAAAAATTGTTTTTTTTTTTTTCCTTCTTAAATTGCACAAATCAGTTTGAAATTCCAGTTAAATTAGGAACTGTTATTTGTGTGAAGAATATAGAGAAGAGATGAGATGAGATGAGATGAGAGAGAGAAAAAAACGTGATAAATTTCTAGTAATTTTTCTCATTATCTCACATCATTGATTTTACGTCTCCAGATGTAACCAAATGTAATAATGAGATTAATTTTAAAACTGTGAAATGTAAGATAAATTTCAAACTTCAAACGTTTAATTTTAAATTAAAATTCTAAGAATTGTTATAAATGGAGAATAATCTAAGGTAATAAATAATAATGTTAACTTTAATTAGTGACTAAAATGAAGAACAAATTGACAAATGACTTAAATTATTAGTGACCAAAATCAACCAAAAATTAAAGCTAACCAAAATTATTGACCGAAATGGCCAAAAAATGCGAAATAATAAAAATCATTTAGCAAATAATTGAAATTCATTACCAAAATGACCAAAAAAATTTAAAACAACCAAAATAAATGCCAAAAAGACCAAAAAATTTAAAAATAACCAAAATGAATGACCAAAATCACCAAAAAAATTGAAAATGACCAAAAGGGCCATCAAATTGAAAAATAACCAAAATGAATGACCAAAATCACTAAAAAAAAAATTGAATATTATCAAAGTGAATGACCAAAAAATTGAATATTATCAAAGTGAATGACCAAAAAATTGAATATTATCAAAGTGAATGACCAAAAAATTGAATATTATCAAAGTGAATGACCAAAAAATTGAATATTATCAAAGTGAATGACCAAAAAATTGAATATTATCAAAGTGAATGACCAAAAAATTGAAAAATAACCAAAATCACTTTAAAAAAATGAAAATAACCAAAATTAATGACCAAAACCACGAAAAATGTTGAAATCTTACAAAAACCCCGCCCGATTTTAATCATGTGGCTTCCCCTTTTGCCTTTATGCATTCATTCGCGTTTATCGGCTGCAATTTTAAATGTTTTACAAGTTTGTTTTTCCGTCTCCCGAGTCGAGATGATTTGAAACATTAAATGCCCGAGCAGTGTTTGAAAATCGATGTGTTTCTGGCAAGGAAAATGCCCTAGCTCAGTCTGATTTAATACACCTTATTCTCTTAGCTTCGTCTAATGCATCCCATTCAATACTTTAGTGAATCCACATGGGAAATGGGGAACCGACTTACACCAAACCGGTGATACGCCCATTAACACGGCATCATCCACCATGCTATCCACCATGCTCGTGGGATCTGAAAAAAATAAGACTTTGAATCTTTGATTAAAAATATCTGTGGATGAATAAAAAACAAACTTTTCAAGTTTAGTCACGTGTGAACAATTGGATTCGGAATCCAAATGCGAAAAAGGATTAAATTCACAATCCATTAATTTTTTTTTTTTTTTT
>JH430850.1:94750-110272 GCA_000239455.1 Strigamia maritima | reverse complement strand
TATAAATTTCCGGCATGTTCGAAAACAAGTTCGACCAGATTTGAGAAATTGACTGCCTGGTACTTTTTCCGACATGCCGGAAATTGCGAATTCCGTGGGATCCACGAATTTTCGATGAAGAGCTAAAAATTATCCAGCATGCCGCTATTTCCGGGGTAATACCATCAGACTGCCTGGTACATTTTCCGACATGTCGGAAATTTCGAACGTGCCGGAAATTGCGAATTCCGTGGCATCCACGAATTTTCGATGAAGAGCCGAAAATTATCCGGCATGCCGCTATTTCTGGGGTACAAGGTTTTCGCTATGTAGCCTATCTTTTCAGATATTTAGACGGTTTGTTATAACGAGGTTGGACCGGTATATGGTAATTTATTATTTACTTACCATAATTTAACATTTAAATCAGTAAAATTAGTGAAGCGCATTAAACAAAAAAAATTTTGAAGAATTATATTTAAATGAATTTGAACTCGAACAAAAGGAGCAAAGAATGTCGAATTGCTTGAAAAGGCTCTCGTGGCAATTATTCGCAGCAACTGGACCGAATTCAACTTTTTGTTATGCCTATGTGATAATGTGGATTGTGAAGGGTGAAATGAGAAAGTACCCTCGTATTTTTTTTTTTTTTTTTTTTTTTTTGTCCTCCGCTTATTCGCACGTGAGGGATTAATGCTCACTTGTGTGTCCCCCTACTGGCAGTGATTTTTGCGCAGTTGGAAGGCGGGACTCAAATTGATGTGTGCGTCTATCTCACGTGACATGGGGGTGTGATGATGAATTTCTTTCACTCTTTACAATAGGCTTGAAGGAAAAGACTAATTATGCGAAACTAATTTCTTTAGGTTGAGATTTTGTTATTTTTAATGTCACATTTCACATGGGTTATTTCTAATACTCGAATAAACAGTTTTGTAGTGTTTGATACAGCTTTTTAAAATCGATTTTGGAGTTTGGTAAGGGACCAAGTGCTTAATTTGATGTTGGCTCTCAGCTAAGACTTTGATTTTACAGATAATTCAAGAAGAATTACCAGAGGAATTATCAGCCAGTGCAAAAACAGTTAGATCACAACTCAATTTGTCGGAACTTTCTGTGCAGAGAGGAGAGAATTTTGTTTTTCAGCGCAAGTGACAACAACTTCTACTTCTATTTTTTCGGCTGAATCAAATTTTCTGCAGCGTTTTTGCTTGCCTATTTTTTTTTATGGATGTAATAAATCAGTAAAACTGTGCATAAAGCAGCAGTGTTTACAAATTGCCTTCTTTAATAGCTGGCATTCATTTTTAAATTCTACTTTTCTGTAATTTTCTGCCCATTTTTCTGTCCACGAGTGGGGACCAATGACAGAAAAACATACTTTTCTGCACTCAAAATTTTCTTCAGCAGAAAATTTTCTGTCTTGAGTTTCTGTCAAGTTGGAAACAAGCATTATGCTTAGTTCCCACTTGGCAGAAATTCCAACAGAAAATTTTCTGCGGCAGAAAATTTTGAGTGCAGAAAAGTATGTGGACTGAAAAGTGGGCAAAAAAATGCAGAAAAGTAAAATTTAAAAATGGATGCCAGCTAAGGAAGGCAATTTATAAACACTGCTGCTTTCTACACTCAAAATTTTCTGCCGGAGTTTCTGCCAAGTGGGAACTAAGCATTACATTGTATTCCCTCGGAAACATCGGCATGCCGAATAATAGTGCATGAGTCTGACCAGGGTGCCATATAAATCGAGTTCAAAATAAAAGTATTTTGCAAAATACTTTTTAAAATTAATTATTAATATTTATTTTTTTTTTTGGTTTTCTGGTTTGTCTCAATAGGCACCGATTCTAATTTTACGGCATGCCGGGAAAAAGACTACCGTAACTTTTCAAAATCTGGTCAAACGCGCTTTTAGCGGCATGTCGCTGTTTCCCGGGCAATACGGTACTGGTTAGAATAGGCCTACATACCAGCTTCTCATGACACTATGGAAAAGTTATCATGAGCTGGAGCTGCTGGAGTGTGAAGATTGCTGTTGAACTGTAGGTTTTGGTAACTTGCAGTTACTGGAAAAGTTTAAAACTGGAAAAGTTTAGTGCACCGACCGCTCACTACATTGATTCTAGGTTGGCCATCATGTTCCTGCTTTTGAGTTTTTTTTCTAGAGTTTTTTTGCCTATGGTACAATCTCATTTTTTTATCTGTCCATTGGATCAAGCATTATTTAAAACCCTTAAATATACTTTTTCAGAGATTTTTTGAAAAATATTGTGGAAACAAGCAAACGACAAAGTGAGAGATAAAAGCAAGATTAAATCGAGAATTTGTACCGGTTGTGACATAAAGCCTATATATTTAACGTGGGGAATACCAACTGTGACGTCAGAAACAGCACCCTGCCAGCAGCGGCCGACAACGTCCCTCACTAAGCTCAAATAAGCTGTTCAAGATGGAAAATAATTTTTTTAAACGCATTCCGAAAATTTTAAGCGCAAAAAAAATTATTTAGGCTATTTAAAGGGACGGCAAAAATTATTCAGATAAAATATTCTGCAAGGATTTGCTGCAGGACCCTAGAATTAATGACGGAATTATTTAAAACGTGCCGTGTATGTTATGTTACCAGTACTGGATATTTTGGACCATAAGACTTGGGAATAATATACTTGGATAAAGAAAGGAGATGGGGCAAAACTGCTCTAGGTGGTAGTCCTCAGTAACAAATAAAATTATTTTTTTATAATACAGCTTAACCTCGTTATAGCAAACCACTAAAAATTTAAATAATACCTCCTTGTCATAATAAGATTTTCCTGCAGGATTTCCAATTCGTTTGTTATCAGTGGATTTTTGTTATACAGGGAGGGTTTCCATCATTGAGAAGCCGGGCAAATATCTAAGAAGCCACTATTAATTTCATCATTCTGTTAGTGCAGTTGTATACTGTTTTTTTTAATGATATTATACTAAACAAGTGATTCTCTACAACTTTGTAATTTACATTTTTCTTGTATCTCTTATGGTTTTCGAGATAGCATCTGAATGGCATTGTTACAACCACTTGCCGATCATGCGACACGTCTCATTGTGTTGCCCATGCCCTACTTACTATTCAACTGCACTAATTAACAGAATGATGAAATTAATAGTGGTTTTCTAGATATTTGCTCGGCCACTCTTATGCTGGGCGCAGACATGCAGCGATTCGCATCACATTCGCAGAAAACGTCACTTTCGTCGTGCGATCAGAGAATGTACTTTTGAAAAAGTACAGTCACTGTGTACTTTTTCACAGGCGATACAAATCGCATCCAACAGGATGCGAGTATCGTATCACATGTTCTAATTGCTCCATTTTGTTTGTTTTTTCAACAATTGTTCCAAAATATTTGTCATAGCAACAAATATTTTTGGAACAATTGATTCGAGCCAAGTCTGCTGTAGCAGAGGCGATTCATCGTCGCGAATCGCGGGGCAAAAACGCTAGGCGATGCGAATAGCTGCATGCCCGCGCCCAGCATTAGGTGTAGCACCCAGTATACAACTTCGCTGTAACAAGGTTGGAACTGATTAAGAATTCAGAAAGTAGTGAGGTATATGCAGCTCTTAAATCAGTGTAAAGACCCTAGAACTCTATTATTTATGGTAATTCATGTTTTATAATACATGTTGTTGGCAAGTTAAAGATTGATTAGTTGGATTGATGAACATTCTTGTGCAATCATCATTAATCTAGACTTAATGTGGATCTAGCTATTATGAATTATTAACCCCACACATCACGATAACTCTGCAATCAATTTCCAAGCTCTGAAATCTTTCATTCACTTTTATTCCCACAAAGCACAGATTCCCAATTGATTTAATTATGAGTAATCAAGTGTGACTCAAAAATAGGTAACCACAAAATTGAGGGTGATAAAAGGAAATAAATTGTTGATTGACAGCTTTGCAAGGGAAATGGATCACAATAGCTCACGTGACTAGGATGACAACTCTTCTCTGACACATCAGGTAGATTAACTTCATTTGGGTGTAGGATCAATGCATCAATAAGATTTTTAACGATTTTCCAGAAAAAAAAATCTTGTTCTGGGTTCCCATTTGGCAGAAACAGAGCAGAAAGGGTAGATTCTGCCCAATTTTCAGATTGGGGTCATCCTAATGCCCTTAATTAGGCAGCAAATCAGGGTTGGCAAAAAATCATGATTTTTTTTAGAAAAAATCAAAATCATGATTTTTTTTAGAAGAAATCAAAATCATGATTTTTTTAGAAGAAATCAAAATCATGATTTTTTTGATTTTTTGGATTTTTTTGAATTTTTTTGAATTTTTTTTTAAAAAAAAATTAAATGTAATAGATAATAATTTTAATTATATATTACATTATTACATATTATATTATATTAAATTAACAATGATGCCCTGTAGAAACAGTATAGAAATGAAAAGCATGAAGAGAGAGGAGAGAGAAATTGGAACAACCCACCATCCTGTATCAGATGTTCAGATGAGGTGGGAACTGACAACAGAAAAACATACTTTTCTGCACTCAAATTTTTCTGCAGCAGAAAATTTTCTGTCTGAGTTTCTGCCAAGTGTGATGATTTGCACTATTTCACAAGTCACAAAAGTGATAAAAGTCAAAAAAGTGACTTTAGCCTTCAAGATTGAACGTGGCTACTGATTCTTTTTTGTGTTAATATAGTATTATAATTTTTTTTATATGTAATAGGAAAGTTTTGTAGAAAATGGTGCACTTAAGTGAGCCATTTGTCAGATTTTTATTTCCTATAGTCTTCATTGTAACCCAGGGTACGTCTTATTCATGTCCCTTGAGGAACTTGGAATAACTCCAATTTTTCCCACTGCCTCAATTCTCTTTTTCCATGCTTGTTTCTCACATTTTATCTTCACGCTGTGAATTCCTTATGCTGCAAACCACACTACAGTAGTTCCTCAATTCCTCTTTCAGCCCATTTTGCTAAGACATGAGAATGCGGATTGAGGTTTGTTTCACCTTGGTACCACTTTAGCATTGGAATTCTCAAGGATTTTTAAGATGATACATGCTCAGTGCCCATATAGTCACTGGTTGTCACTGGGAGTCAAAACATCACTCATCGATAATATTGTTATAGTCAGTGTTGTCTTTGCTATACTAATAAAAGTAGTGTTTATATACCGGTACCACTCCTTTTATTGTCCAAAAAGTAGGAGCGCTATCGCTATCGCTATTTTTGCAGACCTAGTAGTACATGCTCATGAAACAGCCCAATGTTAAATTAACATTTTTGAACGTTGATCAAAAGTTTGAAAGTTGAAGTTTATAGACAAATGTCCTTTAGGTGTTAAATTAACATTCTGAAACAACAATCTAACAGTTGAATATGAGTTGTTGATATGCTACATTCATTAGATGTTTTATCAAAATTCAATGGTGATTTAGGTGACCGATGAGCGATGATACAACAAATGTTGCAATTAAAGGTCAAGTGTAGTCAAAAATTTAATTTTAATATGTGAAAGACTGTTAGCAATAACATATGTATCTCATTCTTTAAAATATTTTATTGTTGCATATTTATTATTTTATAACAATTGCAATATTCTTTCACCACAATGCAAAGCATCATGGTCAATGACGTTTCCAATTCTAAAATTTAAATGATCCAGAACAAATTCTCAGGTTTGGTCGAATTTCAATTCTCTGAGCATGCGCATTGCGCATGTCTATGCGAACGCGCAGATAGTTATTTTGTTAACTATCGGATCTGGTGACGTCGATGAATGCATGATGCATTGCATGAAAAACAACGTGAGCCAACTAAACATTGTTTTTCTTATAAAATAATAAATATGCAACAATAAGAGATTTTAAACAATGAAATACATGTTATTATTAAGAATCTCACATATAAAAATTAAATTTTTGACTATACTTGATCTTTAAATGTTGTGTCAATGTTGTATAAATATTGTTGAATATTGAAAAAATGTTGTTAAAAATAACATTATTATGTTGAATCAGTTCTAATGTTTTTAAAAAATATTTTTTTTATTGTTGTTTAGATATTTTCTTGTTTCATGAGTGGCAGTATAGCGCCGCCAACACTGATCCTACCAAGTTCATCTTTGTGATGGAGGAACTCTGGTTTTCTTTTATTTTTAATTTATGGATTAATTTCATACGAGCAAATATAGACTGGAAGTCACAGTGTTGTAAAAAATATGATATATATATAGACACTTTAGCTGAGTATATTGGAAAACATCCTATAGTTCTTCAAGACATAAATTTTAACCTCAGAGCTATATTGTTTTCATGGTAAACAAGTTTGTAGTCCACCAATTTTAATAAAACTAACAAAGAAAAGAAACACTAGTTTTACAAATCAGTAGCAAAATGGCAAAATTAGAGATAGAAATTGAATTTGGTTATAATTTGATCAATTTTATTGATCTAATTAAGGAAATGGAAGATGTTGTTTATGCTCCCAACTACCCATGCTTGCCACTTAACTTCACTTAATTAAAGGTGACATGTCTGCAACTTCAATTCGATCAGACAAGTCTTGGCAACACAAGTTGCCTTGTCTTTCTTTTCTTTGCAAATCGACTAAACTAAAAGTCTGGGTTATCCTTAATTCAATGAAGATCAAGTTTGTGGAAAGACTAAGAAAACTATTTCTATGCAAACAAATTTTCTTTCAGTTGTAATACCACAAGCCCTAGTGTGATTGTCGAAATAAGCTTGTAACAATGAATTTTTTTACTCGGTAGAAATCACGAGTGCATCAAAAATTGCGACCTGAATAAATCACGAGTGCCCCCAGGGCACAAGTGGTTTATTCTGGTCGCAATTTTTAGATGCATGAGTGGTTTTACCAATGAGTAAAAAAATGAATGGTTGTTGCAGGCTGTTTCGACAATCACTAGCGCGAGTGGTATTCGGGAAAAGAATCAAACGAGAAAAACTACAACAACAACAAATCAATATCTATATTTCTCAAAGGACTTCACGAGATTTTGCGAGATTCCACCAGATTTCACGGGATTTTAACAAAATACCCGAGTGAATGTAAATCCTGTAGAATTCCGTAAAATCTTGCAAAATCTGTAAAATCTCGCGATATCTTGTAAAATTTTGCAAAATTTTGTGAAATCTTGCGAAATCTTGTAAAATCTCGCGGAATTTCGTGGAATCTCGTAAAATCTCGTGAAACATTGCGCCATCGCCATTTTAGGATTGGGGTGGAGTGGCACGCTCTGACAGCTAATTGTTTCAGAAGTGGATAAAACATAAATTTATTTTCGGATATTTTTCATGGTGCTAAATAATCAATACAATAGGCGCGCCAACCGATGAGATTCGACCAGAAATTCGAATTCAACGAATCCGCGCGTACGCTCTCGTCGATAGTTTCTATGAGTTAGATTCTCATTGTTAAATTTACTGATGTATATTAGAGGTAGACTATACCAGAAGACACCGAGCGATAAATACTGAAATGCAGGGCTAAGTTTTAACGCTAGGAACCTTTCTGTTGAGAAATAACATGAAATTCCATTGTTATCCTGGCAAAAACACATGTTTTGTAAATATTGAAATAACAATTATCATTGTCATTTGTCATTTATATTTAACAATAAGAATTTAATCTTATCAAATAACGATTGTTAAATAAAAATAACAATATCACAATTTGTCATAACAATATTGTTAATTACAATTTTGCTAAGCTATGAAGACAAATATAGTAAATATATAGTATATAGTAAATGATGTTAATTGTTAACTAAAATTTATTTCCAACACGTTGTGAGAAACTCCCATTGGCTGAAGCCTGTTTGCTTGCACATTAATACAAATTTATATAAGTTTGTATAAATACTACCATCTATGGTCATTTTTATGCTCTTTTATGGTCATTTTTCGAATTATTTTTTTAAGCGCATTGAACAATTGCCAGGAAAAGGCTCTAGCCAATGGGAGTATCTCGCAATGTGTTGGAAATGGACTTTAAAGCTTGGATTCTGCTACAATCCAGGATTCGGGATCATGAACAATGGTTCACAATTTGCGAATTGGTGACTTTTCATCGGGCGTCAGTTCATCAGGTCCAATTAATCGGGCATCAAATGAACGGGCCGTCATTTCAACGGCACGTCAAATAAACGTGTCAACACGGCTCGTCATTCAAACGCGCGCCAATCAGCTCAATTTTTATCCGGTTAATTGTCTGCCCGTTAGTTTGACGCACGTTTAAATGTCGTACCAGTTAAATGTCATACCGCTGAAACGTCTTTCCAGTTATTTGTCCCCGTTTAAATGACGCCTGACGTGATGAACTGACTGATGAACTGACTGATGAAAGGTCGTAATACTCAATTTGCTCTTGTGAATAGCACTAAAACAATGATCGAAAATTATCGTTAATTATTGATCAGCAGCGATAAAGATTATCTAGTAAATCTGGGCCCAGTGTTTGGGATTTCAGTGCGCTGTGTTAAAAACTTCCATAGGCCAGCAGCTAATGGAGACAAATGTTCTGGACAATACCTAGTGCTTTGTTATCCCCTGTCCTCTCTTCTGAAGCATGGACCCAATTGGACAAGTATACCATACAACCCTCATGGTTATTCGCTCGAGTAGAGCCTTCAATTTCCGATGTTTTAAGATGCTTTTAGAGAGATGACCATAAAGTAGAGAGGCTTTTGTTTCCCTTTTGTTGGATTTGACCAGGCGAGGCCACAGTGATCAATGCTTTGACAACTGAGCGGAAGTTTTTCGGGTTTTGTTTTTACGGCTTATTGCTTTAGTGACCAGCACGAGTTGATTGTGGTATATGTCGAGTTATGTCTCATGGGTGCCATGCTAAAATACACTTTCATCTAGATAGCTGTCACTTACTTATACTTAAACTTGTAAAAATGTTGAGATAATAGAGAGTTTGCGCCACTGCATTAAACCTTATAGTTATGAGTTATAAACTCAACTATAGGGAAAACCTCATAACTCTAATTCCTGCACGATCGATATAAAAATAGTGGAGCCAATCCGAAGCCTTCCCGTTATAACTAGTCCCGCCCACAATTGCAAATGGCGACGACGAATTTTGGAAAACTCCAAATGGCGGTATAGACCGATGGATTCTAAGATTGATATCATGGTTAAATGATGCCATCCACTCCAAAAAACTTCAAAATATTATTACTGGGGGCTGAAACAAGAAAATCATTAAGGTTTTATTACATTATTTTTCTGTTTGTCATGTTTTAATGAATTTTTTCCGTTATTGCATTGAGATTTGTTCTATGATTTTGTGGATGATTGAGATTTGTCCTGTACAGGTTTTATAAACAACACTGGCTTCCCGTACAGGTTTTATAAACCACTTCCCTGTAACTATAAATATATTTTTTTTGTCAGCGCAAGCGCTTGTTTTTTCTTCTTTTTTATAATTATAGTTATGAGGTTTTAACTCATAACTATAATGTTTAATGCATTGGCGCAAACTCTCTAATTAGTTCTGCTTAGTGCCAAAACTTGTTGTCTCTGCAACACAAACACATACTTAATTTGGGTGGAATGGTAATGGGCTGGCATTTGTTCTAGTTGGCACTGATTCAAATTAAGCTTAATTATCTTTTCTTGTTCAACTCATATACAGTGAACTTATTATTTTTTTTTGTTCAAAGATTGGACAAAAAAAATTTTTTTTTTGCTAGATTTTGTGGTCGATAGATCATTATCGAAGTACAGTCATGAACCATTAATTGAAGGAACATTTTTCTCTTTCATCTTCTTTGTTCAAATTATGTGTTTACAAGAAAGAAAAAAAGACATCATTAGAAGTTTGTGTAGTGTTGTAATTGTTTTAGTAATACTGTATAACATGACTTATAAGACTTGGATTTTCTAACAATGGGTCGAATTTATTGGAGATTTAATGCCAAATCTAAATAATGCTAAATTACTTAATTTGATGAAATGGACATTTTAATTATACGGTAGAATTAGTTTACGTTGAAATTGTAATAGAAAGTGATGTGAGTCTTGAAATTGGCCTTAGAACTCAAGATTCTCTGAAGCAAGTTCGTGGTCAATTTCTGCTTGGTCTAGCACATCATTCCACTGCTGGCCTCTTGAACAAATCGTAAGAGACCTAGAAAACTGACCTTCGGGAAATGTTACTTATATAATAAAATTGATAAACCAAGAATGTATGTTTTTCAAATATGCAATTGTCCAATGTAGTTTTTATTTGTTTGTTTAAATTAATTATAGACTTGCCAAACATAATTTTTTAATATTGTACCATCAGATGGCGTTTGGATCAGATGAAGCATTGTTGAAAATGGGAAATACATTGTTGAAAATGCGAATTGCATTGTTGAAAATGCGAATTGCCTTGTTGAAAATGCGAATTGCATTGTTGAAAATGCGAAATGCATTGTTGAAAATGCAAAATGCATTGTTGAAAATGTTGAAAATGCAAAATGCATTGTTGAAAATGCAAAATGCATTGTTGAAAATGCAAAATGCATTGTTGAAAATGCAAAATGCATTGTTGAAAATGCAAAATGCATTGTTGAAAATGCAAAATGCATTGTTGAAAATGTTGAAAATACAAAATGCATTATTGAAAATGCTAAATGGATTATTGAAAATGCTAAATGGATTATTGAAAATGCTAAATGGATTATTGAAAATGCTAAATGGATTATTGAAAATGCTAAATGGATTATTGAAAATGCTAAATGGATTATTGAAAATGCTAAATGGATTATTGAAAATGCTAAATGGATTATTGAAAATGCTAAATTCATTGTTGAAAATGTTGTTGAAAATGCGAAGTTCATTGTTGAAAATGTTGTTGAAAATGCGAAGTGCATTGTTGAAAATGTTGTTGAAAATGCAAAATGCATTATTGAAAATGCCAAACGCATTATTGAAAATGCTAAATGCGTTATTGAAAATGTTGTTGAAAATGTTGTTGAAAATGTTGTTGAAAATGCGAAGTGCTTTGTTGAAAATGTTGTTGAAAATGCAAAATGCATTATTGAAAATGCTAAATGCGTTGTTGAAAATGTTGTTGAAAATGCAAAGTGCATTATTGAAAATGCTAAATGGATTATTGAAAATGCTAAATGGATTATTGAAAATGCTAAATGCGTTGTTGAAAATGTTGTTTAAAATGCAAAGTGCATTATTGAAAATGCTAAATGGATTATTGAAAATGCTAAATGGATTATTAAAAATGCTAAATGGATTATTGAAAATGCTAAATGAATTATTGAAAATGCTAAATGGATTATTAAAAATGCTAAATGGATTATTGAAAATGCTAAATGCATTGTTGAAAATGCAAAATACGAAAAGTTAACCTAAATTAATCCACAGTTCAACCTCTCTATAGCGAAATCCAAAGAACCGTTTCTTTAAGACCCTCAATTGATGGGTGGACTGTACAATATGTTTATTTCATGACTCACTAAAAGCATTAAATTAATTGTGAAATTGAGAATAATTTTTAGAAAAGTGCCTGATCACTTTGAGCTGGATTATAGGGTGTTGGGCCATCCCCTAAACTGGAAACTGAAATATAAAATTTGAATTGTAAAAGCAATTTTGCACAATTTAGGGTCAATGGTTTAATGAATGAGGAAAGTTGAGAAAAGTTTAGTTTTTCATGCACAATGTTAAGCTGTGGGTAATTAAGGGGATTTTGCAAAATTTTTATTTTTCTAAAAAAAAAAATATTTTTTATTTTTATTTTTATTACCAAATAAAAAGGTTTCTCTTTTATTTCTTTTTCTATTCCTCAAAAAAATTTTTTTTTTGATTTCCTGAAAGCTTTTTAAAGTTTACCAATGAAAAGAAAAACAAATTAAAATTCTGGGATTATACTGATTTTTCCCTTTTTTTTCTACACCCTTTAATTATCTGTCAAAAAAAATTCCCCAACACATGCAAAATGCAAAATTTAAACATAAAAAATTGTTAATAACTCTCCATAGTGACATAAGCAATTTAAAATTGAACATATTATAAAAAAAAATCATAAAATAAAAAGTCCAAAAACATCCAAAAAAAATAAATAAACAATGCATTTTTTTCAAAATCGGGTTATAATCTGCGAGACATAATAGAGGATTTGCACACTTGAAATTTGTACAAACGTATCAACGTATCAACGTATGTTTCATACGTAGATACGTTGATTGAACGTATCAACGTATGTTTCATAGGTAGATGCGTTGATACGAGATTGTTAAAACATAGATCAACGTCACAATTGAATTCTTACGTTGGTCCATACGTTCGTCGCCTGAACGTATGAACGTATGAACGTATTGTTATGGGCATGCGCATAACAAACAAATCGGCCTGCTTCCGCTTTTCCAAACCGCCATTTGCAAAAATGATGGATTGAACACACGGTAGAGGCCTAGGACGCAGTATTAGAAGCCGAGGACGTGAAAATAACGAACCATCTCCGCCACCAGCACCAACACACCACCATCAATTGACTGCAACGGGTATTTGAATTAGGTCCGAGTGACACCAGCATTAGATCGATTGACACCACGTTGTTACATGATTTTTTTGTTTGCTCAAACACTCATCATGTATCAACGTAAACATATGAACGCTTGAACGTATAAATGTATAACTTTTATTTATACGTTTGTACGTTCATGCGTACATACGTTTTTGTGATCTGGGCAAATCCTCTATTAAAAAGCATTGATTCGATACAGCAAAGTGGAAAACAAAGATTCAATCGATTTTTCTCAGTTAACACTGAATGTTGCTGTAACATTGCTGCAATGTTTGGAAATAACATTTGCAATGTTGTTGCACTAGGCGGGAATTAATTCATGTAAACGTCGTTCAACCGTCTTAAACGGAAATGACCTATTTTTGTCTTGCAAATGCACGTGCAATGGAATTTGACGTTTAAAGTGTTGTATTTGCCGCCATCTTGAATCCTCGCTTCGAATGTAAGTAGTAACAATGTGCATGACTCTCAAAATTGTTACTAATGTTACTATTTGTTACTAATTGTTACTATCTAATGTTACTTTTTTGTAAAAGAAAAGCAGGCAAGAATGATGTGCTTGCTGAAAAACAACTGCTCCGTACAGCTTGTTTGTTTATTACGGCAGCCATATTTGTGTGAATTATGTGTAAATTCCAGTATAAATTCCAGTGTAAATGCTTATGCAACATTTTAACTCGAAAAGTCAGTCGTGCAACTTGACATTTGCATTATCAGTTGCACTGGTCGTTCAGTGCAAAATCATTTTCGAACCCGCCTAGTGTTTCGACTGTCACTTTTTTTTAACATTGTTGCACACTGTTTTATTGGCAAAAATGCCATAATGTTGAAAGAATAATAGGTGACATTTGGAGTAATGATGCAACATTTATGCTGGGCGCAGACATGCAGCGATTTCACATCGCGGCTGATCGCTGCTACCTCTGCGCATGCGCACAAAATGTCGCTTTCGTCGCGCGACAGAACATTGAAAAAAGTGCAGCCATCGTGTACTTTTTGCTTGGCGATACAAATCGCGTCTAATGAGATGCGAGTGTTTTATCACGTGTTCTAATTGCTTAGTTATGACATCATTCATTTTGGAATAATGTTTCAAAAATATTTGTTGACATGACATTATAACTATACAATTAGAACAAACAATTGCTTCTCGATTCGCGCCTAGTCTGCTGTAGCAGAGGTGATTTCTGTTGCAAATCGCGAGGCGAAAACGCTAGGGGATGTGAAATCGCTGCATATCTGCGCCCAGCATTAAAGAAATAGTGCAGCAACATTTTAAGGAACCATTGACAAAAATCTAAGTTGATTGTTGATCAAATGTTTGTTGCCAACATTCCAGCAACATTTTAAGTAACATTGACAAAAAATCTAAGTTGTTTGTTGATCATTTAGCAATGTTGCAGAAATGTTGCGGAAATACCGTAAACATTGCCAACATTCTTTTGACATTCGGAACATTCCAGCAACATTGCATCTTACCTGCTCTCTGGGTTTGCTTAATGATCTCACAACTTAATCTATTTTTCATCCTATTTTGTCTACTTTGACTTTCGAGCATTGACCCACTGCTGTGCAGTGCAAAAAACATTTTGCTTGTAATTTCCAGTTTCCGGACAAGGGATCTCCATTATAAGAACTCCAGTGGAGAATGAGGGAGATTGAGTATAAGGGTATACTTCTTTCCCTTATTTTTTTAACATGTGTTAATGCAACTACTGGAGTTGTTTTTCGTTTTCAAAAAACAATTTTTTCAACATTTTTACATTTTTTTTCCTTCTCAGTTCCTGTTTACTCACAACGACTAACGAGGCAATTTTTCCATCATTCAATGACATTACATCACCAATACTTTTTTTCCTTGCTAATAGGTGGCGTTTTTATCGTTAACATATAAAATTTTGTGTATAAAACTTGAAATACACCTCCTTGCCAAATAATAATTTGATTGTTGACAACCATTACATAGCTCCATTATGACTTTTTTTGAGGGTTTCGCAGACCCATACATCCACTTTAGAAAAGTTGCCCGAGAAATTGAACATCCTAGATGAGTTTAATTTTTAATTTTATCTTCAACGGTTCTCGAGATATTGTCAAAATTGCAAAAACCCGATTTTGGTGGTTTTTCATTTTTTTCTCAGTAACTACTTAATCAATCTTGAAAAATTTTACGCGAAATGATAGCTCTATCATTCCTATAAATCCTCTTAAAACCATTTGTCTGTCAGTATTACAGCTTTTAAGAAATTTCCATTTTTCTGACTTTAAAAAAAGTACCTGTTCTATTTTTTTGGCAAGGAGGTGTAGTTGTAGTTATATACTTCGTCCATGTAGAGCTGCATCATCTTGGCTTCCTGGCAGACATAGTATTGATCGAGTGCAGTTGCAGGTTCAAATATTTCCCTGTAAGGACTTGTGGTCTCCAAGGAGGAAGGAGAGAGCGAAACCGACCTCAGATGGTCAACCTCACATTATTTATCCATCATTAAATATTTGGATTTACTAAGGGTTAAATAATGTTACTGTTTGCTGGACCTCTTCAAACACATGTATATTTTTTACTAGTGTACATTGAACATCAAAAGTCACATGATGTAGTTATATTAGTTTCATTTAGTTCAATCAATTAGTTTTATCTCGGTACCAACATTTTTTCCAAGATTTGGATTAGATTTTTTTTGTTTTTTTTTGACATTTTTGTGAGTTTGAAAATTTGAAAATAAATTTTAATTTTTTATTGCGGCGCTCTGAAATCTTATTAAGCGATGTCGTTTATAATAGGTGCATTGAATTAAAATCTATTTTACCGTTTTCACTGATTTTACTAACGCTTTTGATGACATGTGGAATTTTTGGGGAAAGAGAAACACAATAGGTGGCGCAGCAGTCGTGGTTACGTAGACGTGACCACTCAATTAGCGAATCAGAAGTCAGTTAGAGCTTATCTTATCTTATCTTTATTTCTGTATATAAGTCT
>JH430850.1:64101-94039 GCA_000239455.1 Strigamia maritima | reverse complement strand
AAAATTATTGTCAAAATCGATTTCAAAATTATTTTCAAAATCGATTTGAAAATTATTTTCAAAATCGATTTGAAAATTATTTTCAAAATCGATTTCAAAACCGACGAATGTTGAAACAATTGAACTTTTTAGTCATTCACTATACTCTATAATAAAATTAGAAGTTTTACACTTTTGAGTGTTTTCTTATCTTTACTATTACACTTTTGTTGCCATTTACTTTTTGATTGGCAGCCAATTAGACCAGAAACATATGTAACTGCATTTTTTTCTGTTTGTGGTCGACTTATTTTTTATCTGTCACATCATATTTATGTACAATACCGAGCTAACAAGCGTGCCAACAAGCAACATCGCATTCTGCTTCATTAAGGTTCGACTTGAAGCAACTTATTAAGACCTAATACCAGTTTGACGTGTTTAGTTGCGAGAGTTGCGCGAGAAATATGGATGAGGTTAAATTAGATTACATAGAAATTTCGAAATAAAGTGGAGAAGGGATACGACTGTAATTCCTTATTTTTTGTTTTATAATGGCTAATTTGGGGATTATACTTCTCGTTTTACGTTCAAAGACACGAATGATTAATTCCGAGGTCATTCGAGGTGAAATGTAAACGAGGTTTTCAATTCCGAAATGAAATTGTATTGCGCTTGTCTCTTTTATTGCTCAATGGATGAGGTCTTTTATAATTATATGATGATGTTGAATGTCATTTGCAATGGGCTGTAACTAGAATGAAGTTACAGGTGTAATTGTGCTTGTTGATGACGTAAATTTTGAATTGATGTCAACTATGTTTTTTCCATGAACTAGGCAAAATAGGTTTTAGGAATTATTGGCAGAAATACCAGAAACAAGAAAAATATGAAGAAATACTGGAAATATAAGAAAAATATGAAGAAATACTGGAAATATAAGAAAAATATGAAGAAATACTGGAAATATAAGAAAAATGTAAACAATTTCCAAGAACAAGAAAAATATGAAAAAATACTCAAAAAATACCGTATTTCCTCGGAAACAACGGCATGCCGGATAATGGCGAGTCAGACCAGGGTGCCGGATAATTCGAATTTTCCTTGCATTTTGTCCGTTTGATTTTTTATTAACCAGTTGTCTACTTGTCAAAAACTGGTCAGACTCGTAATTACCGGCATGCCGTTGTTTCCGAGGGAATACGGTAAGAAAAATATGAAAAATATGAAGATACCCAAAAATAAGAAAACTATGAAGAAATACTCCAGAAACAAGAAAATATGAACAACTATCCCAAAAACAATAAAAATATGAACAACTACCCCAAAAACAAGAAAAATATGAACAACTACCCCAAAAACAAGAAAAATATGAACAAATACCACACGAACAAGAAAAATAGAAAGACAAGATAAATATGAAGAAATCCCCCAGAAAAAAGAAAGATATGAAGAAATACTCCAGAAACAAGAAAAATATGAACAACTACCCCAAAAACAAGAAAAATATGAACAACTACCCCAAAAACAAGAAAAATATGAACAAATACCACAGGAACAAGAAAAATAGAAAGAAATACCCCAAAATAAGAAAAAAATGAAAAAATATGAAAAAAATAAGAAAAATATGAAAAAATACCCAAAAATAAGATAAATTTGAAGAAATACCCCAGAAACAAGAAAGAAATACCCCAGAAACAAGAAAAATATGAAGAAATATCCCTAAAACAAGAAAAATATGAAGAAATATCCCTAAAACAAGATAAATTTGAAGAAATACCCCAGAAACAAGAAAAATATGAAGAAATACCCCAGAAACAAATATCGGAAAAATATAAACAAATACCAGAAACAGAAGGAAAAATGTAAACAAATACCAGAAACAGCAGAAGAAAATATAAACAAAAACCAGAACCAGAAGAAAAACAAACAAAGAAACTAAAACAGAGTGCCTAAGTCAAGGCATAGAAAGTGAGGATTTCCACAGAAAAATCAACAATTTTAACATTAAAAACTAAAAAGTCCTTTATGGTCCTTTATATCTATTTTTGATATGTTCAATTTTTTTTGGCTATAGATAAATTTTTACCAAAAAAAAATAAAAAAATAAAACCTTTTCTTTTTTTTGTGTGAATTTTTCTATTTATTTTTTTGTTATTTCTCTCTCTTTTTTTTCCTTCTTACTTCTTTTTTCTCTAATCTCGGAGACTGAGATTTGAGTGTTTGATGTGCTTTTCTCGATTTGACGTGTCCTTGTGCTTGCTCTATTGAACAGTTTCTTCAATCTGTTGGCAGTGCCATTTATATAGTGCTTTTGTGTTGCTGGCCTATTGGTTTCTCTTGTAAAAAAAAAAAAAAAAAAAAATAATAATAAAAAAAGTTTGAGAAACCAGCCACAAAAATTCACCATTTCCAATCACATAATTTAGAAAATATATGTCACACTAAAAAAAAAAAAAAAATCAATTTCTGATCTTTTCATTCAAGCTTTACCTTTATCCTTTGCACAGACAACTTTTTATCCTTGGTTTTATCACGTCAACACGAGCTGATCTCTGGAAATTAACTCTGCCAATTCCTTTCCTGTGTTTGAGCATTGACCACGAGTAGATGAGACGGCTTGACCACACCAAAAGCTCAACATTGATCCCTCTTTATCACTTCTCTTAGCATTATTATTTTTTCCTCTTCAACAAAATGTTTTTACCTAAAAATAACAAAAACTTACTCATTTTTTTTTCCCTTCTCATTCTGAACATAAAAAATGTGGATCAAAACGTACACAGCAGATTTTTTGCTAACAAATATATAAATCAATATGTACCAATGGACACTTTGCGATTTTTCGTACGAAAAATTACGAAATAAAAAAAAGACGAAATATTTTTTAATTATTATTTTTTTTTTAAATTTCATAATTTGATTTTCGACAACAGCTTGCAAACCGTGAACCGTGGAACTGTAAAACGAAAATAAAAATAAAACATAAAAAAAAATTATCAGGTTTTAGTGTTAACTGTGTCAAGATGACAGCGATAAAGGTAAAATATATCTGAAATGGAGCTGAGATACATGTCCAGTAATTTTGTGATTTGAAATACCGTAATGGGATTTCTCGTACGAAATTTTTATTATAACGAGACTTGTATTATTACGAGATTTTATTAAAAATCTCGTGATTTCATTTTTCGTTCCAACACTCTCGGACGAGATTTTTGAAAAATCTCGTTTCAAATTGTCGCGTATACGACTTCACTTGCGCATGCGCACTGCCTACAATCGCAACAATTGTCGTGAAATTCTGCCGCTATTTTCCCTCCGCTTCGGCTGTAATTTTGGCAAAGTTGTGTCGATTACACTATCTCGGATTAGTTTTTTAATCAGTCAAACACCTCGCACAAACCACAAGCCCAATACTTAGACTTAATTTGCGTAAGATGTCTTGTTTTCCTAAAAATTGCTGCTGCCAATTTAAATGTCGTATGTAAGGTGTTTCGTGACCAACCGCAAACACCGATACGACATTTTATTAACGAGATTTTAAAAAACGAGATTTTTTTAAAAATTTCCTTTTTTTAAATCTCTTTTTTGGTCTCGTACGAGAAATCGCAAACTGTCTAATATGAATAAGCGCGACTGTAAATTTTTACTGTTGGATTACTCATTCAACAATCGGTTGTGAGCCAAACACTGAATGTTTATAGTTCTTTGCAACAAGACTTAACACATTCCCAAATATTATCAATAGTTACATATAAAGAAACCTAATTCGGAACGCATACTGCCCTCGCCGGCACACACACACAAGATGGCGTCTTTAGCTTCACTTGAGGTTGTTGCGCGCAGGCGCAGTTCTTTTTTATTACAAAATATAATTACGAAATTGTGAGAATATTGTCATGCACTGATGTGTCACGAACTGGTCACTGCTTGACCAGTACGTCATGTCTGTGCTCATTTGGGAACGTCACTATGACGTCATGTTTACTTGTGTAAATAAGATGCTACCTTTTGTAAGTAAATCAGTTGTTAAGTTACACTCAACAGACAAGTATCCTTTCGAATCTTACAGAAATGAATAACGATAAAAAATATCGTCATATCGAAATCGCATAGGACAAAATAAAATAACAATATTTTAATCAGTATCGTAATAAAATATTGTTTCGTTTTTTTATTTTTTTTTTTTGTACGAAAAATCGCAGTGCCTAATGCAAGTTAATAGAAGGTATGTAAAAAAGGATTTCGACACAAATGCAACTCTAGTTATTTATTTAGAAATCCATTTAGCCGGAAGTAATTTTTTTCCGTTTTAGATTTTTCAAAAAACTTTTTACTAAAAAAAAAAAAAAAAAAAAAAAAGTAAAGAGTGAAATTTCACATGTGACATGTGGATTATGTCTTTAACAACATCTGGTTGCCACCTCTTTCAGGCTTATCTTTTACTCATCTGAAATAGGTGAGGAGTGATCATTCTGTATTTAGAAGCAAACATATACCCTAATAAATCATCCTAACTATAGGAAACATGCGAACAGCATTTCTAAATTTCATCCTAAATGTTTTAAGCAATAAATCATGAAATGATTTTCCCATAGCATTGATCTATGTGCACGGAGGAAAGAACCGGCAATAGCCGTTAAAACTTCCTGTACCAGATCTCTGAAAATGGCACAACATGTGTCGTCTTGAATAAATGCAACTTGTGCAAATCGGGAACCGGAATCACCCAAAAGTCATTTCCAAATGACATTAATAACGAACAATTACAAATTTTACTAAGATATGAAGCAAAATATAAATTGTATTAATAACAATAAATAATGTTAACTTCTAAAGTTTATATTGAACACTAGAGTTATTTGCGCTTTGCAGCTTAGTAATGGCATGACATCATTTTGTATTATTATTTTTTATTATTTTAAAAATAAAATGAAATGTCTAGTTTGATTACACATCCACTATCCTCTTTAAAGTGTGAATTTGAGGCACAATTGGTGCTGGGTAATTCGACAGAAACTCGTTAATCCTTAATCCTCTTACAAGAGCTCGTAACAAAGCAGCTGTTTGCCGATAACCCATTGCAGGTTGCGAAGAAATTTACAGATTCATTACCAAAATGCAAATCACTTAATTAAGCCATCTCTACTAGCAAGTCCCATTACCAAAGATGGATTCAAGCATGGCCACAACATCAATTTTAATGAATTAGACACCAATACATTGTTTATGCATGTTGTACTCTGCATTTATAGTGAACCTAATATCAACCTTTTGTCTAAAAGCTTCCATGTGTCACTCAATCCTTCTACAGAGACTTAATTTTAACATTTGATGTACAGGGGTCAATAAAAACACTTAAAATGCATTTGCTGTGTTTTAGAATGTTGATACGTGTAGAAGTGAGGGAGCAAGAGAGAATACGAGAGGGTTTGCGCAACTGAAATTTGCACAAACTTATCAACGTATCATTGCATAAACGTATGTTTCATACGTAGATACTTGATTGTTAAAACGTACAGATTAACATGAAAATTAAATTTATACGTTGGTCGATAGGTTTTTAGGCGTACGTATGAACATATTGTTATGCGCATGCGCATAACAAAGCAATCGGCCTGCTTCCGTTTTTGCAAGCTGCCATTTGCAAAAATGACAGGACAACGACACGATAGAGATCGAGGACGCAGTATTAGAGGCCGAGGACGCAGTATTAGAGGCCGAGGACGTGAAAATAACGAACCACTGCTGCCACCACTACCAACACACCACCACTATTGACTGCAACTGGTATTTTAATCAGGTTCGAGTGACACTAGCATGATCAGATCGACATTGTTACGTTGTTACGATGATTTTTTTGTTTGCGTAAACACTCATCTCGTATCAACATGAACGCGTCAAACGTGAACGTACAAACGTACAACTTTCTAATTTATACGTTTACGTTCATGCGTACATACGTTTTTGTGATCTGCGCAAACCCTCTATTGTTACTATTATAACTACAAGCGGCAACTTAGACCATCCTCGTCATAATCTGATATTACTGAATCTGACCGTGCTAAATCTGTTACAAACACATTTGACCAAAATACATTTGATAAACCCTACATTCATACATTGGAATGGAAAGCAGTCTTACATTATCAAAAAAAATCGTTGAAAATTGTTGCGAGGTGTGCGCAGGAATTCTCAATCTTTTTTAGTTTTGTACCACTTGCTGAAATCAGAGTTTCAGTTGAGAGGGGAATTAAAAGTCCGGTTAGGGCCGGTGAGTCACAATGTCCATTTTTATCTTTTTTTAATGTCAAGTTAAGTTTAAAGGTTCTTTGAGCCATTTGTTTTTATTCCTCCACTCGTAAACGACTTTGCAATTGAATAAAGAGGAAAGAGATAAAAAGAGAAGAAACTTTTTTATATATAAACGACATCAACAAAGTGATTCATGGGTAATTGTGTTAAGGGACATTGAGAAGTCAGTGGCGGCCATTTTTGAAGGGACATGGCCTTCTCTTGATGATTGTTTCACTGCGGGGAAGTGAAGGCAAGTGTGAGATGAACACAAAGGGGATTGAGTTTCTCCTGTAATTTGAATTTATATGGATATATAAAATGTCTGAGGTGAAAGTAATTGCTGTTGTTTTCCATTATTTTGATGGGGAGTTTGATTGATTTGTATTTTTCAGAAATATTTTTTTTATTATGATTCTTTGTGTTAAGGATTTTGTTTATCTAACCAGAAAATATATTTGACAATTCAATTTTTAACATGGAAAGTGCATTAGCAGACAACACAAGGTTGTTTTAAAAGGAAAGGAACTACATTCAGGTATAAACTAATTGCAAGTTCCCCCATTACTTAAAGTATCATTATTATTAAAGGTTTTTAAATAAACATATGCAGTCCCTGAAACTAGTTGTTAAATATTGGAGAAATGAAGTGAAAATGTGAGTGCTAAAATAACCAAAAGGTTAGAACTTTTATTACAGAATGATCTTTTACTGGTCAAAGAATGAATTTTCCTTCGAGGTGGAAGAAAGGCATGTAAAGTGTGGGGGAAGTGAAATGGAGCATCAACCTGAAGATGTTGGAGGTGAATGGATCGAAAGACCCTGGTTGGCATTAAAAAGGAGTGATGTATGAAACCAATGCGTATTTCTTCGGAAAGAACGGCATTCCGGAAAAACCGAGTTTGACGAGATTTTGAAAATCAGACACCGAATCGGTGCTGTAAAACGTAATACTCACATCATCCGGCATGCCGGGCACCCTATAATCGGATTTACTATTATCCGGCATGCCATTCTTTTGGAGGAAATACGGTATAAAATCACGAAAACAATTTTAAAGGGTTTACGACATCGCATTTTCATTGTTTCATTGGAGCAAGCATCATTTAAAACCCTTAAATAATTTTTCAGAGATTTTTTGAATAATATTTCGAGTTAAAACCCAATGTTGAAGTTGTGAAAAGGAGCAGATGACAATATGAAAAAGTGAGAGATAAAAGCGGGACCAAATCGAGAATTTGCGCGATTGTTACCAGTTGTGGTGTAAACCCTATGTATTTAATATGGGGAATACCACCTGTGATGTAAACCCTATGTATTTAGTATGGAGAATACCAACTGTGACGTAAACCCTAGGTATTTAATATGGGGAATACCAAACTGTGACGTCAGAAACAGCACTCTGCCAGCAGCGGCCAACACTGTCCCTCTCCAAGCTCAAATATAAGCTGTTCGAGATACAAAATAATTTTTTTAAACGTGTTTGCTCGTCAAAAAGTCAAATGTCACCATAACTGTTAACTAGTATGCGTCACTTTATTTCTCCATCAAGGACGCTATTCCCATCCAATCCACGCTTGGTCATCTCCATGAAGTGTTCACCAGGTGGCGATTTCCTCGGGGTGTAAATCGATTATTTGAAGTGTCACTGACTAGCCGTCTAATAAAAGGAAATGCAATCAGTGAATAGTTGGTGGCTGACAACAAAAATGTACATTAACCACTGTTTGGTACTCTTAACAAGCACATTTTTAAGATTCTTGGCCACCTTGGCACAGCACAGACTTCTATAGACACATTCCACAGCATTACAAAGCCGTTGAAAACTCAATTGCAAAACACCTTTGTTGCTGAAACTTTTTTGAAAAAGATAAAAACTTTTTTCCAACTGATTGTTAGCTATGAATTTTTAATGAAAGAAGCCAAGCAATTTTGCAAATGCACTTTGCTGTTTTGCTCATAAAATTTATTTACTTTTATGTAAATTGAAAAGAAAAAAAATTTGCACAGCAAATGTCACTTATATCTTGAAGGACAGTATATACATGAGAAATTGATGCATAAAGACAAACATGTTATTTATATTTATTAGAGAGCAAAGTTTTCTGTTATTCACCATCTTAAGTGCTATTGATTGATATATAACACATTAGGGGTATTTCTTTTTGCAACATGTAGCGCTATACGGTGCTAAAATCGTATTTCCATATAAACTTCATCCAACAATTCGTGCACGAAACTGAAACGTGAATTTTTTTCCATTGTACAGAAAGTATATATTGTATATATATATATTGTGGTATCTTATTTCAATCCTCTAGTTGAGCCGAGTCGAAAAATCATTGTTTCGTAGCTAAAAAATGTGCGCAACAATACAAAAACCCAAATGTAAAGAATTTTTTAAAATATTTCACAAGCGTTTTCGTTTTTTAACAATGGCATGCACATTTTTGGACTAGAGGATTAAAAAAAGATACCACAATATATACGTTCAGTACAATGCATAGGCCATTAACCAATGAGAGTTTTGTGCACGATTTGTTAAATAGAGTATAGAGCGCTTTTTTTGCGTAGTAGCAAGCAGAAGCATTTTTTTTGGAGCGCTATGGCGTGCGCTTGCTACTGCTTTTTGAGACATAGTGGTCTGTAGCATTGCGCTTTTCGGCGTGGAGAATTGTTCATAGTCACCATGGAATGTGATTCTTAAAAAATTACTTTTTTTAAAACTTCAGTATTTTTTTTCTCAATTCACTCACAAACTACATGAATGACAACATCCTCCATTTTTCTATGTTATACACCCACAATACTGCAGTACAGTATCTTCACTTCCTGTATTTGGTGATGTGATGATCCACTACAAGGAATGCTACATGTATGTTGCAAAAATAAATACTTCTATATATATTCTATATTTTTTGAAGACAAATAAAATCTAGTCTTTGAGAGCTGCCTTAAACACAGATTTGTGGTCATTCTTGGTCAATTTGTGCCCAAGGGGTTATTTGAAGCTGATTTTTATGGATTTTTCAGTAGTTTCTTGTTTAATATGGGTCATTTTGGTTGGAGAAAATCGAATTTTGACCATGCTTTTCATCCTAGGGCAAAATTCAATAAAACTTGTACGTGATATTTGCTTAGGCTTTGAGTCCAAAAACGAGATTCACATTTTAAAAAGCACAGGAAAGGAAAAGTTTACATTTAAAGTCAAATATACTGAATGTTCACCTTGTTACCATAATTTAAAACCGAAACTGAACCTAAAATTAAAAAGAGAAACAAAAAAACTTATTGTGGCAACATTAGACATACGAGATTTATTTCATTACGAGAATGCCAAAATAACGAGATGTTGTTAAATATCTCGTTACATGTATTCTCGTTTGAAAGGTCTCGATCGAGATTTTTCAAAAATCTTGTTTTAAAATGTCGCGTTTACGACTTGACTTGCACATGCGGACTGCATAGAATCACAACAATTGTCGTGAAATGCTGCCGCCATTTTCCCTTTGCTGCGGCTGCATTTTTGTCAAAGTTGTGTCGATTACATTATCTCAGATTAATTTTTTAATCAGTCGAACACCTTGCACAAACCACAAGCCCAATACTTAGGCTTAATTTCTGATAAGGTGTCTAGTTCTGCTAAAAATTGCTACCGCCGATTTAAGTATCGTATGTAATACGTTTCGTGACAATTCGCACACACCGATACGACATTTTATTAACGAGATTTAGAAAAACGAAATTTTTTGGAAAATTTTGTTTTGTTAAATCTCGTTTTCGGTCTCGTACAAGAAATTGCAAATTATCTATTGCCAACAATATGTTTCATTGATTTTACAAATTAACAAGATGTTTGTCACTTTTATTGCCAAACAAATAAAAATCAATCCGCATGTCAATGACTCATTCATTGCATTGCATTTTTTCCTCTCTCCTATTGCAATGCAATACAATTCTCCACGTGTGGTGCTATATATATATATATATATATATAGCACCACACGTGGAGAATTGTTATTGTCAACATTAATACATAAAGAGGGATTAAGGACAAAACGTGTCATGAAGAATCAAATAAATGTTGATAGCTAGGGTATGAACATTTTATTGCTTAAACATTCCTCCATCTTTAAATTCTATTGTTTTCCAACAGACATTTGTTGGAAAAGTTTTCTTGTGTGGTTGCAGGGAGTCATGTTAAAACAAATTGGTCTTTTATTAAGTAGACTGGAGTTGATGACTTTGGCACTTGCATTATGTATGAGAATATACTAGAATAGTTTTAACTTTGAATCTTGGGGAGGTAAGGGCAATGAACTTGTCAATGATGGGAAAGAACCAGGTGTGATGGGGTTTTTGTTTTCATGTAGTATGAAATTCTTAAATGAGTTTTCTAAGAAATGATTTTGTGTTTGTGTTTTTAGGATGGTCTGTATTTGACACAAATAATTCTTTTGTTGTTTGTGTTTGGTGGTTAGTGATTTCCAAATTTGCATCATGATTAACATAAAGAAAAACATGAGTTTGCTTAAAGTTATAAATAAGAGGCAATCTTGAATTTTTCCACCACAGTGAAACCTGTCAAAGACATAGGTCTACTACTGTAAAAAGGTGGTTATTTTGACAGGTCCTTTGGGCAAGTGGTACAGTTTGAGTTATTGGCAAAAATTAACCCTCAGAAGTTTATCCTATAGGTCAATTGACACAGGCAATAGTTCTGAATACAAATTTTTTTCAAAAAATTTTTCAAAAAATCTGAAATTTTCTGGAGCTGTTCAAAAAGTGGTTTTACGTACACTCAATTTATTTGGTAATTTTCAGACTTATAAAAAAAAAGTTATTGGAAAGAGAAAATATGAGCCCCTTAAAATCTCAGCTTAAAACGTTCGCTGTTTTCACTGCATTTTTTCTCTTTAGTGAGAGCGCTTTTAAAATACAACGCCACCTATATGCAAAGTAGAGAATAAACAAAGCACATGTCGGCACATGATCAGTTCACATTTCATGTCAATTGCAATTAATTGCACTAATTGGAATTAAAATTAAGTTAATATACACAATTATTATAAATAAATAATTAAACACCTTGCATGCTGTTCAAATGGATCACATTTTGACCGAGTGTCTTGATTTTTACAATCGGTGACACCTAACGTCAGTTGGTAAAACCATGGTAATCATGGTAGTAGCACTAAAGCGCTTCAACTCGGAGTATATAAAACATGTCAATTGACACCACTAATAGGTCTTTGCGTTGACCCAAAATGTTAGGCGTCTGAGGGTTAATGGGTTCATGACATTAGAATTTTTTATTGGTTTATTGAATCAGACATGTTTTAAAAGCCTTAAATAATTTTTCAGACATTTTTGGAAAAATATTTTCTATTATTGTTGATATGTTAAAGAATCAGGTAGAACCAATAACTAAACTCTATTTAACAATTCGTGCACGAAACTCCCATTGGTTAGTGATGACCTATGCATTGTACCGAAAGTATATATTGTGGTATCTTATTTTAATTCTCTAGTTGAGCTGAGTCGAAAAATCATTGCTTCGTAGTCCAAAAATGTGCGTGCCATTGTTAACAAACGAAAACGCTTGTAAAAAAATTCTTATATTCTTATATTCATACATATTCATACATATTCATGTATGTATATATATGTATATATATTCATTCTCAGATTCATACATTCTTATATTGAATCAACATTTCTAATGTTTTTAAAAAATATTTTCTGAATGTTGTTTAGTCATTTTCTTGCTTTGTGGATTGCATGTATGTAACAAATGTGATGAACATTATACAGCATAGATTATAAACGTTGAAGTTTTAGGAAGTGTTTGGACAACATTATCATTATACCAAAAGAGAGAAGGCGATTGTTCGCGCACAAATTTTCGTCTGCTTATCTCACGAAAATGTGTCGAACTACAACAACAATCGCCCAAGCTTGAATATGTAATATTCCAAAAGCTAGGGAGATTATCGAATAATCATATGAGTACGAGTTTTCTCGCGAGGTAAGATCACGAGTGCGGTCGGGGCACAAGGGGTCTTACAGAAGCAAGAAAACTCGTACTTGTATGATTATTCGATATTAATTTTCTTTGATTGAGGTGGTGTGATTGTTGGTGTTTATAATAAACCAAGCAGGAAACACTACAATGCATCGAGATTTGTACAAGCATTTTTATCAGTTTGTCATATAACTTTGTGACTACCAGGTTCATCCTTGTTTCCCCTTTTCCCGTATGGAGACCACTGTCTACCAATCACATTGCTTTCGCTTATCTGTAATTCCCACGTTAACTTTCAATAAAGATATTCGGCTATTCTGGATTAACCACCACAATTAATGTCTATCTTCGACAACCAATGTATTTTTGAGGCTTACAAACTTATAATGTAACAATTTAAAAAGATGTCGATATGTCAACAATGTTATAAAAGTGGTTGCACCATCTCCCTATTGGGTTTTAGCCTGAACATATTTTTCAAAAAATTTCTGAAAAATTATTAAAGGAACAATGTACCCAGAAGTGAAAATGAAATATGTTATTCATGAGATTAAAGTGTGTAGAAATATTACACTTAATTTCATTTTTGTTGAGTACTAAATTAGAAATTAATGAATAAAAATAAATCATACTGGTCACAAGGTCAAAATCTGTAAACATGATTGGTCGTGGGCCCTTTTGGGCCACCAATTGAAAAATATCCAAACATTTCAAAGTGGATGAGAGGACAACATTAAACTGATTTTAAACATCATTCTTTTCTATATTTCCATTGTTGGCAGCCATTTTTGATGTTCTTTTAAAAGCTTGCTCTCTCTTCTCTGCTGCTGCGTAGCTGCACCACAAAACCTTACGCGGCAGTAAATAGTTCGATTGTTTTTGTTTTGTTTTACCGTATTCCCTCGGAAAGAACGGCATGCCGGATAATGGCAAGTCAGACCAGGGTGCCGGATAATTAGAATTTTCCGGCATTTTGTCCATTTGATTTTTTATTGACCAGTTGTCTACTTGTCTACTTGACACAGGCAATAGTTCTGAATACAAATTTTTTTCGAACAATTTTTCAAAAAATCGGAAATTTTCTGGAGTTGTTGAAAAAGTGGTTTTACATACACTCAATTTATTTGGTAATTTTCAGACTTATAAAAAAAAGTTATTGTAAAGAGAAAATATGAGCCCCTTAAAATCTCAGCTTAAAACGTTTGCTGTTTTCACTGCATTTTTTCTCTTTAGTGATAGCGCTTTTAAAATACAATGCCACCTATACGCAAAGTAGAGAATAAACAAAGCAGTCGGCACAGGTTCAGTTCACATTTCATATCAATTGCAATTAATTGCACTAATTGGAATTAAAATTAAGTTAATACAGTGTGCGACAAAAGTTTAGCCCAGTGGACAAAAACCTGAAAATAAAAAAAATAAACACTGCAGAACACCCCCAATTTTTTGGGGGTCTATTTATGCAAAAATAATGTTACAAAAAAATTTACAGAAAATTGGCTTCACTACAAAACAATAAATTTCCAACAATAACAAAATAAGGTGCGATACAAATTTTGGCCGATACTTGAAACAAATGAAAAATAAATAAAATAATACAATTCTGACTGTCTCTCAATATTTGATTGACTTTCCACCAGATTTTACAACACCAATGCATCGTTTGTGCATTGAATCAATCAGTTTTTTGCAGCAATCTTGGTTCATCAAGTCAAGTCCCATTGTGACTGAATCGTCTGTTTCAGTTCAACAACTGTTTGATATTGCTTACCCCCACCATAGACTAGTCTCACCAATTGACCCCAGAGACTCTCTATGGGATTTAGGTCAGGGTACAGTGCAGGCCAGTCCAATACCATGATTTTTTTTGTTTAAACCACTCAAATGTAGTTCGAGCATTATGAATGCTTGCATTGTCTTGCTGGAAAATCCATTTGTTTCCAGCCATTCCTCGCCCTTTTTTCCACAAATGGTTGCTTAAAACATCTTGGAACATTGCTGCATTTTGGCGTCCATTTAGAAACACAATTTCACTTTTCTTTTTGTAGCCAAATGCTCCCCAAACCATCACTGAGCCACCACCAAAATTTCAACTCATCATAGTCACATCGTCCTTCCTTCAATCATGCCAATAATTTTGTAGACCATCAGGGCCATCCAAATTTAATTTTTTTTCATCACTAAACACAACATGCTTCCACTCATCTGTCCAGGAAACATACTTTTCTGCCCAACTCAATCTGGCTTGGATGTGATGAGGCTTTAGAGCTGGTTTCCTTTTTGGTTTTGTGTATTTTAGGTGAGGAGTGTTTTTCAAAACACGCTGGATGGTCCTAACACTGCAGTTCAAATCACATTCCGACTTAATTGCGCGAGCAGAAGTGCATTTGTTACTTGCTTTGCGAATCACAAGATTACGGGTACGCATGGAGGTGGATTTTGGGCGCCCTCCTGGGTTTTTAAGTTCATAATTGGCTCCTAATCTCAAGTAATTACGAATAACCTTCTCAGACCTTTCAATTTTCTTTCCAATTTTTACATTTGACAGTCTCAATTCCTTATAAGCATCAATTTTGCTTTTTTCAGCTTCAGTTAGCTAACTTGCACCCATTTTGTAAATGCAAATTAATATGCATGACAATGTGTTTATAATTAGTGTATTTCATCGTTTCTCCACAATTAACACAAGGGGGAATTTTATTTCTGCTTTTTTATACAAATAATTACATCTCGGCCAAAGTTTGTGTCGCACCTTATTTTGTTATTGTTGGAAATTTATTGTTTTGTAGTGAAGCCAATTTTCTGTAAATTTTTTTGTAACATTATTTTTGCATAAATAGACCCCCAAAAAATTGGGGGTGTTCTGCAGTGTTTATTTTTTTTATTTTCAAGTTTTTGCCCCCTGGGCTAAAGTTTTGTCGCGCACTGTATACACAATTATTATAAATAAATAATTAAACACCTTCCATGCTGTTCAAAGGATCACATTTTGGCGAGTGTCTTGATTTTTACAATCGGTGACACCTAGCGTCAGTTGGTAAAACCATGGTAACCATAGTAACAGCACTAAAGCGCTTCAACTTAGAGTATATCAAACATGTCAATTGACACCACTAATAGGTCTTTGCGTTGACCCAAAATGTTAGGCGTCTGAGGGTTAATAAACTCATGACAAATGGATAGAAATTAGTGTATTGTTAATGATTTGTATATTACTTTTATTTTATAAAACATGAATCCTGACTACACTGTTCCTTTAGGGGCTTTAAATGAAGCTTGATCCAATGGACCAATAAAAAATGTGATGTCGTAAACCCCTTTAAAGAGTGAGCAGTATAAAATCTAAAACCCAAAACCCAAAACTTAATTCCAGTCACTTAATCTGTTAATAAAATGAAACCAGTCACTGACAAGTAAGACATTTCCCTGATTTGTTTTTTTCACATCAGAAAGCATCTAAGCATACTTGATGAATCCTCTTAAAAAACGCAATTTTTTTCTTCTATATACAAGAGAGATTTTGCATTCGTGAAAGTGAGTTATTTCCCTTTCCCGATAAGCCAGGAATCTATAAATTTACTCATTAATTCGGTGGAATTACATAATCCTTGAATGGATTACTTGTTTGTACTAAGATTCTAGAATCCATCATTATATTCGACTCGATTCATCTTGCTGATGAAAGGGACTTATCAGTAGCCTTGTTGCAAGTGTAATTTGAGAATTAAATTGCAAATAAACAGATGATACGATCGTGTAAAGACTGAAAAGAGCTTAGATATACGCTATCAACCCTTTGGTTTTATGCAAATTCAAAGCCGAGAAAATGATGCGAACTTCTAAATCCGATTATACGACGCTTCACTGCAATGCCTATTTCAAGAAAAAATGACAAAAAAATATATTGGTCAAAAAAAAATTTTTTTAAATAAAATTTATTTATTTGACAAATTTCAAAGTGATTAAAATCCAAAGTGATTATAAAAGCATAATTAAATCTGATTATAGAGAATCAGTTCAATCTGCTTTAAGCATTGAATGTGGTTATTACGTTTCTGTCTGTGCATGCGCAGTTGCAAACTTACCGTATTTTGTCGATTAAAGGCCGCCCTCGAATTACGGCCGCCCTCGAATTATGGCCGCGCCCCTCGGCTGTAATTCGAAATAAACGCCGCACTCGAATTAAGGCCGCGGCCATTATTCGAAATGTTTACGGTATCGTTTTGTCTAAATTGCGTTGCATGTACGCAACTTATTAAGTTGTAAAACATGTGTTCAAACGATTTTAATACGTTTTTAATACGTTTGCACGTATTAAATACATTAAAATCGATTAAACACACGTTTTACAATTTAAAAAGTTGCGTACATGCAAGGCAATTTATGACCAAACGAATTAAACGCCGCCCTCGAATTACGGCCGCCCTCGAATTACGGCCGCACCCCTCGGCCGCAATTTGTAATAAAGGCCGCGGCCTTTAATCGACAAAATACGGTAAATATTCTAGGGTCAAGTTCTTGAACGGAACTAGTTCTTAATCCAAAATGGCAACTAGGAAGTAGTTTGAGGATTTTATCATAATGGTATACATTAAAGTATACCAAAAGTGTTGTAATGTATTAAAAAATAAAAATATATATATAAAAAAAGCAGTTAAATCTCTTAATAAAGTCGATCGAGCGCCACGGCGATCCTCAGTCTATATTGAATCCAAAATGGCTGCCAAGAATGCCGCCAAAAACAAGATTTCAGCAGCATAAACCACCCTCAACGTGGTTTATGTACAAGCGGTTTATGGGTAAACTGATTATTGGAAAAAACGTCATTTCCGCCTAGCGAGAATCAAAAGAATCAAGTTAAACAAACGGTTTATCACTTTAGAATTGAACGCACCTACTATTTGCATAATCCGAATGGAAATATCAGAAAATTGACCAAAGTTTCATTAAATTTCTTTTCTCAGCAAATATCATGTTCCAATATTGAATTTTTCTGATGTTTTGGGCTCTACAAAGGCCATCTTTTAATCAGCGCCACATGCGGCCATAAATATAAAGTATAAAACGTGATATATGATATATAATCCACTTTGTCGCGCCTTTAAGATTTTTTTTTTAATTTTTTTTTTGGTTTTATTTTTCAAAAATGTAATTAATATTTGCTGGGCTCGATAACATGGGTCGTGTTGTGTATGTTGTTACCCCCAAGAGCGATTGTGATGATGGGTACACACTAACCGACATGGGGTCTTGTCACAACCGCGATTCATCAACTTGGGATTGTCTTTGCATTATTGAAAGTTTATTACTTGGTTGCTATTGGCAACACAAATCAAATCTTATTGTGACAAAATCAGCATTCCGAATAGAAAATAAAGTAAATTATATATTTGTTGATAAAAAAATTGATTGAAACAACTTTTTAACAGAAGTATTCAATATAATAGTGAAAAAAATGCCTTCAGTGCATTGTTACGAACAAAAAGAAGCATTTTTAAACTTTGTTTCCAAAACATTGCAAGAAACTCCCATTGGTTAGAGCCTTTTCCCAGCAATTTTTTAATGCACTTAAAAAAATAATTCGAAAAATGACCATAAAAGGGCATAAACGAACATAAAAATGACCATATATGGTCAAACAAAGTTTTTGGTGGTTTTTTGGATTAATGTGCAAGCAACAGGCTCCAACCAATGGGAGTTTCTCGCAATGTTTTGAAAACGGAGTTTAGCTATTCTAGTGTATTATTAGGTACAAAAAGGGGCATTTCTAGCTATTCTAGTGCATTATTAGACGCAAAAAGGCATTTTCAAGCGTTATAAAGTGCATTAATACATGCAAAAAGGAATTTATTTTATATACATGCAAAGAGGCAAGTATACATGCAAAAAGGCACATACAAAAACGCATTTATAGTCATTCTAGCACATTATTATGTGCAAAAAGGCATTTCCAGGCAATAAGTAGTGTCTTTTTAGGCGCAAAAAAAGCACTTAAAGGCATTTAAAGACATTTTAAGGCGTTCTGGTGCATTGTATTAGGTGCAACAAGGCATTTAAAGACATTTAAAGGCGTTCTGGTGCATTATATTAGGTGCAACAAGTGATTTCTACATTCGTGCATTATCAGGTACCAAACGGCATTTCTAGTGCATTATTAGGTACCAAAAGGCATTTCTAAATATATTTTAGTGCATTATTATACATGTAAAAATTCCATAATTTGACATTTTTTTTGGATGAATTTGTCGAATTCTTCTTATTGCTCGCGGTACGGTACTGTCTTTGCAACACAAACTGTCGATTTTGCCCAAAAACGTTAAGGAAATTGGACAGGATTTAATTGACATATTACAAATTGGTTAAAAAAATATATATATATATTGAGTTCTAGCCAATGGGTGGTTTGCAGTCACCAAATTCACCGATGGCGACGTGAACTGAGTGTACAATTTGAGCCCTCGCAATTTAATTATCTTTTGGTAGCGCGGGATGGTCTTTCCTCCCCGGAGACTCGCGAAGTCAGGACTGCGTCTCAAATTCAATTGGATCGACTCATCTCGTCGTTGAGCAGTTTAACGTTGGCCATCGTTGAACGAATTACCGCCACTGCGACTAATAAAACCGGCAAAGATGGCAACATTCTTGATTTGATTTGATTTCCATAAACAATTAAAGGGGGGGGGAGGGGGCGACACTTTGTTTTGATATATCTAATGTAAACAATATTTTTTGCCGACTGTTAATGTGCGAAACAGTAGGTGCATTCAGAAACTAAAACATTTTCATGTTTCAGTCGTTTCTCTCGTTTCGTTTCCTGAAATGTGTCGTCATTTCTAGAAACGTACACGCGCGTTTTAGGAAACACTAGGTGCATTCAGGAACTAAAACTCATCAAAAACGAGTTTTGCGTGTGGTTAGTTTTGTGTGTTTTGTATATGTTTTGTGTATAATTCTGAGTGTGAAAATCTGAGGCACGTTTTAGCTAAGTTTTAGGCAAGTTTTAGCTATGTTTTAGCTAAGTTTTAGCTTCTATCACATGACTTGAAGCAGTCATGTGATGTCTAAAACAAATGGCGCCGATCTAACTCTACAACAGTAGAGTTGGATGTTGCGCAGATGAGTGCGCAAGTGTAAAACACAACTCGTGTCTCGTGAAACGCTGAAATTGTAGCGTTTCCTAAAACGCGCGTGCATGCGCGTTTCTTGGCATAAATCTAAACGTTTCCGGAAATGACGACACATTTCAGGAAACGAAACGAGGGAAACGACTGAAACATGAAAATGTTTTAGTTCCTGAATGCACCTACTACAATTCCAGCGTTTCACAAGACACGAGGTGTGTCTTACAATTTCGCACTCGTCTGCGTAGCATCTAACTCTACTGTTGTAGAGTTAGATCGGCGCCATTTATTTTTTAGACGTCACATGACTGCTTCAAGCCATGTGATAGAAGCCAAAACGAAGCCAAAACTTACCTAAAACGTACCTAAAACTTAGCTAAAACGTGCCTCAGATTTTCACACTCAGAATTATACACAAAACACACACAAAACTAACCACACGCAAAACTCGTTTTTGACGAGTTTTAGTTTCTGAATGTACCTAGTGAAACATGAAAAGCACTTGGAAAATGGATTTGCCCTAGAGAACTGCGAAGGAGTATCGTCGTTGTCAGCAGCTGTTGGAAACCCCCAATAGCCTGGAGGGAAAGTTAAAACAGGAGGCAAGTTTTATTTGAGTGACATTTTCTTTTATTAGAACAAGTGAGTCAAACATGGCCTCGATTCATGGATCGGTGATCGCATCGATGCCTGATCGTCGTCGTCGAGTGACTACAGTAGGCCGATGCAATTCAACAATTTCGTGCATGAGTAAGCGGTTTGGAAATGCACAGTCGCTCTGTTATTAGGTCTTAAATTGTCAATTTAAAGGTCAATTATAAATTATAAATAAATCGAAACCTTTTTTAAAAGTTGAAAAGATGTTAGAATGGATCGATAAACATTTGTTGGAATTAGGGATGCACCGGATATCCTGCTTCGGTGTCCAGTGATCCGGCTAAAAATGAAAATGTTCGGGGATATTTGTCAATTTCAATGTTCTGGTTTCGAATATCTGGTTCGGAATTGTTCAAAATTTCGACCGAATACCGACAATTGGCGAATTTTGCCTAATTTTTGTTTTTTAGAAATTTTTTTATTTTTTTATTTTTTTATTTTTTTATTTTTTTTTTAAAAACAAAAATTAGGCAAAATTCAGAATTTGGTCGAAATTTTAATACAAATAATAATATTATAAATAAAGTGTTTTTTAAATTTTTTAAAATTTGTTTTTCAGATCTGGTGTAAATCCGGTGTTCGGGATTTTCGGATGACATAATCCGGTATTCGACCAGTATTCGGAATTTAAATAAATTCAAAATTTGGTGAAATTCGGTATCCGGAATCCGGTGATTTTTGGACCCGATGCATTCCTAGTTGGAATACATTTTAACTGAAATTCTAAAACAAATGTTACGTTATAACACTTGGCTACTAAAAGAGGTGTTATCTTGCGTTTGAAGAACGCGTAATCAATAGAGTGGGAGAGCCCCTGATCGAATGTGGCCCCGAAATGCGTCAAGGACAACGGTGGAGTCCCGACGCGCTATACTCTGGTTTATACGAATAATTTCAGGTTGTGTTGGTTAAAGACAAAAGATTCGTCGCAGTAAAACCTGCCAGACCATAAGCTTAAGGGGCCAATAGCTGGTGTTGGGCCCAAATGTAAACCAAGATGGCCGATTCACAGATGACCTAATTGACCTTGGTTAGATAAAACTATAACTCGCACGCCTGACGAAAAAGTACAGGGTGGCTGTATTTAGATTTTTTGATCGCGCGACGGAAGTGACGTTTTCTGAGCATGCGCACAGTCAACAGCGATTGGAATGCGATGCGAATTGCTGCATGTCTGCACCCAGCATTGCCCAGCATTGCCTGAGCAGTGCATTGCACTCAGAATTTTTTGAGTCCAAAGCATCGCACGTAACGAGGCATACTATTGGTCGAAACACTCAATTGTTGGCTTGCTTATAGTGAGAAGCGCCCACTAGGCGCTTCTTGTAGTGTTCTCCGCTAGTTAGGACTAAAAAAATTTTCTTCCTGACTACCCTTCGAACACAGGAGATTAATCTCGAATAATTATACTCGTACTCGTTTTCTTGCTTTGGTAAGGGCACTCATGATCTTACCTCTTACTCAAATGATTATTCGAGAATCCCTCTAGCTTTTGGGTGAGAAGCGCCCATTAGGCGCTTCTCACTTGATAATCGCCCTTGACGCCAACAATTTAGGACTCAAAAATTTCTTTTTCCTAATGCCCTTCGTTCACGGGAGATTAATCTCGAATAATCATACGGGTTCTAGTTTTGGTAAGATCTTACCTAAAAAAACTCGTTCTCGTATGATTATTCGAGAATCTCCCTATAGCTCTTGGGATATTACATGATAATATAGCATGGTGGTGTACTATCACCTTTAAAATCGCTCTTTTGATTTTATTAATTTTAAAAATTCTTTATCGGAATACCACTTGCGCTAGGGAGTTTATCAAAATAGGCTCAATCATTCATTTTTCTTCATTGACTCGTGCAAATGCCATTTTAAAAATTGTACTGTCTATTTCCTCGAACGGCTCATAGCTATAATTTCTATTTCCAGTCTACTTTACCTAGTAAGGTGAGGTCAGCCCGCCGCAGGCGTTAGGCTAGGTCATTAGAAAGGTGAACTGGAATTTGAAATTCGTTCGGAGAAATAGCCTTGGCGTTTAAAAATATAGTCATTTATACTCTATTTTACGAAAAGGTAGAAGTTACAGAATAAATTGGCAACCGGTTAGTTAGTTAGTTGTCTTCTGAGCCTCACTAACCATCTACCTTTGGTCTTTTACAACTTCAAACCATCTGGGAGACATCTAATTTGCGCCCATGGGATATAGTTAGTTGAACACCACAGTTGTGTAGCATTCTATTTTGAATGCAATGCACATGTACCATTTTTTTACAGTGTAATAAAAATAAACTAGAAATTTTACAAAATTATATTTTAAACTTTTTTTCTACATGTATAACAAGGAAACTACACTTCAATTATTGATTTGTAGTTCACTAAACTAAGTTAATCATTTCCAACACATTCATCAATCTGTACTAATGGGCTAGTTTGTGAGTGGCTGCTGATAATGAAACTGTCCATCACTTTTGTAATGAACACAAATCTTCATCACCTTACTTTTTTCTTCTTCTTATATTTTATATTGGTATTTTTTTCTACAAAAAACAACAAATAATTTTTATTTCCTTTTTTCTCATTTCAGGTAAGACAAAAATTATGTTAAAAATCTTTCAATCACCAACTGTAAGTAGCAAAAAAATTGTGACTAGGGGGGTCATGCAACTTTATCACATGGATGAGAAGGGCAGGATGCACTGGACATCCAAAGTCACCGTGGAAACACAAAGTAACAGATGCCTTATTATTGGGTTTTGGCTTTTCAATAGTGTTGTCTATGGAATTCCACATAACCGTACCACAAAGTACGCTCAACTAAGACCAATCCGCTGACCAGGACTCTAGTTCCGGGGACGGACTATTTAGAATTACTATGCCGTAAGTTTCCTACAGCCACGCATGTTCTCTACAATGAGGCTTTATTGGTTGGAACAGTGGGCAGTATGAGTCAGGCCTGAACATGATCGTTCAGTATGCTGGTTATCGAACTACTGACTAGCCACTGTCTCCTCAGCCTCTTAAAAACTCGTCCCCTGGTGGTCGCTAGTCGTTGACCCAACCGTGATTGGCCATTGACCATTCTCCATCTACAGTGGGGACATCTGGTGTAGTGTGTGACAGTGACTGCCGGTCGCAAAATAATTATCCATTAAGTCTTCGTATACTGTAACGTTTGATAGACATTATAACAGAATCTTGTCCCGACAGTGTCAAGTGGGACATTTTTTTTATTTTACATTCTACACAACATAAGTTATGGTTTGAGGATGCAGCAGAACGGGAATTGAATTTTTCTCCCCCTTCTCTCTCCGAGTTTTCTCCAGTTATTGGCAGGACTATTTTAAATTCTAATGGGGTAAAGGAAGAGACGCAACCAAGCGCTGTTTTTGATAAGTAAAAGGAGGCAAAAGCACTTTCATGCATGCCAAGATAACACTGCACATTGACACAAAATGGGATGCAGTTTAGACACGAGCTGTAAATATTTTTGTCATAGAGACGCGTTATCTTGCTCGAATGAACTCGGTGCTTGACTATAAGTGTTTGTTTCTCTGACAACTTGTTGTTGATAACTTTTCCTGGGTTTGCGAGCGGTGTCCAGTCAAGCGGATGAAATTGGCATAAATGTGCTGTGATTATGGAAAGTCACCACTAGGGTTCTAATATAGTTATTGCATAAGGAAGTTGGAACAAGAAGAATTTTAGCCATTATGTTGACACACTGAAATGTCACTTCGTGTGGGATCTGGTCCCAGTGAGGAAAGGAACAAGAGTCGACTGCTCAGAATGGTGTTACAAAGTCTTTACATGCTAGAGAGGAGAAATAGATATAACAAAGTACAACAAAGAAAGAGAAAGATCATAAGTATAAAGCATTGTTAAAATAAACAAAAGAATTGGAGGCAATTGCTGGCGGGAAATATCAACACGGACCTGTTGGAAATGTTTTTTCGTTTTTAGATTCAAATGTGATGCGATGAAAGCAGGGTAAAACTAGTCGGCAGAGCATTGTTTATTTTGTTTATTTATTAATCTTTATTTTATTTATTTTATTTTTTTTTGTTTTTTTGTGGATTTCTTTTGGCGGTTATTGTGTTATAATGGTGGTATTATATTATTATTTTTGTATTTTGTTTCCTTCCTTCCAAAATATTGATAATATGTGGAATAAAAATTATTATTATTAAATAAACAAAAGAAATAGATGAAGTAATCATAGTAAAATATATACAGATGCAAAACTAGTCATAAGTGCTTGTTATGTTTTAAAGGGTTTACGACATCACATTTTTTTATTGGTCCATTGGTTCAAACATCATTTAAAACTCTTAAATAATTTTTACGAGATTTTTTTTGAAAAATATTTTCGGTTTAAAACCCAATGTTGAAGTTGTGAAGACGACAATTTGAAAAAGTGAGAGCTATAAGCGAGGCCAAATTGAGAATTTGCGTGATTGTTAGTAGTTGTGACGTAAACCCTTAAGTATTTAACATGGGAAATACCAAGTGTGACGTCGGAAACAGCGCGCCCTGCTAAAAATGTCTTTCGTCAAGCTCAAATAAGCTGTTTGGTATACAAAGTAATTTTTTTAAAGGTGTTTCGAAAACTTTAAAAATAAATAAAAATTATTTAGGTCATTTTAAGAGATGGCAAAAATTATTCAGCTATAAAATATCTGATGTTGTAAATCCTTTAAAGGGACAGTGGCAAATTTGAATGTAAAAGTAATTGCCATTGTGCATGCCATTGTTAACAAAAGAAAACGCTTGAAAAAGATTTTAAAAAAATTATGTACATTTCAGTTTTTGTATTGTTGCACATATTTTTTGGCTACGAAACAATGATTTTTCGACTCCGTTCGACTAGAGAATTAAAATAAGATAACACAATATATACTTTTGGTACAATGGAAAAAAGTTCATTTCTCAGTTTTGTCCAAGAATTGTTGGATAGAGTTTAATTGTTATAAAATACACTAACCAGACTGAATCTTTAAGCCTTTCCTGTTTTGGTTGTGGTTATGTTTATTGTTTCACTCGGTTAAACTGTTGCTATTGGCATGTTATGGCTTCTAGAATAAAATTCTTTCCGTTCACTTGATTGCAGTATTAAAAGACACATAATGGTAGAATTAAAAGCAATTACTAACCAAAATTTTTAGAATGGTATTTTTGTAAGTGGTACATTGTTAAAAATGGAAAACTCATAGAGAATTTCAAGGCTCCAAGAAGCATGTAGCTTTCAAGAATACATATTGATGAGCCAAAAGAGCATCCACCTTGTATCTATACTGATATTGATGAGTGAATGTACAGTGTACTTCAATTTTTCTTGAAATATTGTTTAAATATTTAAATGTTTCACTCAAGTCTCAAGGTATTGTGCAAATCGTGTTTTCTAAAACATTGAAATTCCATTTTATCTTTGGATGGATTTTTTTTTGTTTTGTAAGATCAATAAAAGGATCAGTGGAGCAAATCTTCAGCCAGTTTCTGCTTAGCTTAGCACATGACTTGCTGCCTTCTTGACCAACTTGAAACCGATTGACCTCCTGTGCCATTCTTTCTGAAAGTAAAATTCAAACAATTCAGTATTTATAAAATCTAACACATTTGAAATTCTTCTTCATTTTGACCCCGAAAACTTTTTTTTATTCATTTATTCACAAATGAATGAATGTTTCTTATATAAAAAATTTTATTTTTAGCATCAACTCGGGATTGAGCTCTGCAAGTTGACATATTAGACTGAGGTTAATCTTTCTTATTTCCATGTTAAAACCAAAAGCAAGTTTTTTTGGGAATTCCACAATGTCTTATATGGATGTCTAAAGGTGCATTTTCATTTGCGAGAGAATTTCTCGCGCCACAAAAAAAATCGCGCTACAAAAAAAATCGCGCCAACAATCGCACCGCTCTAAAAATCAAGCTCTGGCTTGAGCATTTTCATTAGAGCTCAAAGAGCCACTTCTGGCTTTCAAAAATTTTTGAAAAATCAGTTGACATTTCATAAAATATACATTAGTGTGAAATGTTTAGCATCAAATATTGCTGAATTGATTATTTTTGGGCTTTTCTGGATGTGGATGGCATTGATTAATCAAGATTAAAAATTCAAGTGGAGGAAAAAAATCAGCGCCATTTGCAATTGTGGGTGGGCCTGTTCAAATGTCAAAATTGTTGTCACATGGCGCGATTTTAGGCGCGATTTTGTGAGCAAAGCTAGACTCGACAGAAGCGCGCCAGAAGCAGAATCGCGCCAACAATCGCGCACCTTTGCAAGTCTAGCTTGCATGAAAATGGATAAGCGTGCGATTTTTGTCGCGCGATTATTGAAAATTAGGCGCGAGAAATGGCATTTCTCGCAAATGAAAATGCACCTTAACGTCTAAACTCCGTTTCCAAAATATTGCGAGAAACTCTCATTGGCTAGAGCCTTTTCCCGGCGATTGTTTTGAAGATTGATATGAAACTGAATGTAGTTTAAGTACATAAATTTTAAATGCTATGAATATTCATACTTTTTCTTGGTGACTTCATCAACATTCTTTGCTAATCTCTCAAATTTTAAACTCTTGTTCCAATTTACATTTTGATGGGGGCTTTTTGTCATTATTTCCATGTAGGAATTGAAGTTAAGAGTTCTTTAAAGTTGACATTAAATATCTTAGAAATTAATGCTCATGAATGATGAAAAGCTGAAAAAATGACTTAGATGTCGCATTTAGTTTTAATAGTTGCATATTTTGAAGAAAATTTGTTTTCTTGTCTGCTTTGGAATTGGAAATTAATGCAATCATGAGGTAAAAATGATATGGCACTTAATTATCTGAATTAACATGACAAATTAAATGGCTCTGATTCTGAAAATTAGCTAATTTGCATTTAGAATTGAATTGGAGGTTGATGAAAATGGATTTGATTGGGAATTAATTTGGTTACACTTTTGATTTAATTAATTCATCATATTTTAAATTTGTTGATAATTGTGTTTTCGTACATTCGGAAAGGTATTATGGTCTTCCATCAGGTGTCAGTTTATCGGGCATCAGTTAACCCTCAAAGCCCTGACATTTTGGAACAACGTAGAGCACGATTAATGGTGAAAATTGTGACATGTTGGAGACTCTGGTTTGAAGCGCTTTAGTGCTGTTACCATGGTTTCACCAACGGACACTAGGTGTCACCGGCTCTACTAATCAAGACATGCAGTCAAAATGTCGATTCAAACAGCATGCAAAGTGTGTTTAATTATTTATTTTGACTAACAATTGTCTATATTAACCTAATTTAGATTGTAATTAGTCCCACATTAACTCAGTTGATCATGTGTTTCAAAGATGAAGGGTTAATGCTGTGTATGGTTATTTAGTTTATATATAGGGGGTGCAATATTCTACAAGCGCTCTCACTAGAGTAAAATTTGCAGTAAAACCAACAAAAAACTTAAGCTGAGAATTTAAGGGGACCGTTTTTTTCTTTTTACAATAACTTTTTTATTTTATGCCTGATTACAATAAAATTAATTCAGAAAATGTAAATACATATTCTTAACAGCTACTGTAAATTTCAAATAATATTTTTAAAAAAATTTGTATTCACAACTGCAGCTTGTCACAATTGTCACATAGAATGGGGCTTTGAGGGTTAAACATGGACAAATACCAGAAGAACGTTTCACCGGTATGACATTTAACCGGTATGACTTTTAAAAGTGTGTCAAACTAATGGGCGGACAATTAACCGGGTGAAAATTTGGTTCATTTGGCGTTATATGATTGGCTGTTTAATTGACATGCCATTGAAATATCGGCCCGTTCATTTGACGTCTAATTAATTGGCTCCTATGATCGCTCGATGAACTACGCCCGATGAAAGGTCGCCAATTTATAGGAAATTTGGACTTTTGTGGCTTTTTATTGGAGGTGGTTGTTGATACCCTGCATCGAAACTAAGAATAGACTGAAATGGGTTATGAAAAACAAGTAATTTGCAGCCTGTTCTATTGGAATCAATAGACAGTTTGCGATTTCTCGTCCGAGATTTTTTTCATTACGAGAATGCCAAAATAACGAGATATTGTTAAAAATCTCGTTACATGTATTCTCGATTGAAAGGTCTCGGTCGAAATTTTTCAAAAATCTCGTTTCAAATCGTCGTGTATACGACTTGATTTGCGCATGCACACTGCATGCAATTGTCGTGAAATTCTGCCGCCATTTTCCCTCCGCTTCGGCTGCAATGTTGCCAAATTTGTGTCGATTTCAATATCTCAGGTTAGTTTTTTTATTAGTCAAGCATCTTGCACAAACCACAAAGCCCAATACTTGGGCTTAATTTGTGATAAGGTGTCTAGTTCTGCCAAAAAATGTTGCCGCCGATTTGTGCGTCGTATGTAACACGTTTCGTGAAAAATCGCAAACACACGATACGACATTTTATTAACGAGATTTTAAAAACGAAATTTTCCACAAATTTCGCTTTTTTAAATCTCGTTTTCAGTCTCGTACGAGAAATCGCAAACTGTCTAATTAGATGATAAGCTCAGAGTTAAATGCATTGTGAATTGTCAGTTAGAATTTTTGTTTTTTGTCATTTTTCGCAGTTGGATATCTATTACTATAAATAAAACTATAAAAAAAAATCAATTTCTAAAAAAAATAAAAATTTTAACAAAACTTTTAAAAAAAATTCAATTTATATTTCACACACCCACCAGATGGGGTTATTATTTTTAAAAAAAAAAATTTTTTTTAATTTACCCCACAAACTTTATCATTTCATAAAACTCCAAAATAAAAATCTTAACCTCTAAATCAATACAACATGCACCAAAACCACTTTTCACACACTTTTATATCACATACCCAGATAATAAAAATAAAAAAAAAAAAAAAAAAAAATAAAAGGGTGAAAAAGAATTGTGGGAATCTAATGCTGCACCATTAGTTGAAGAGTAAGTTATAGGGGGACAGAGGGGGTGTTTGCATTAACAACCCACAACCCAATGTGTCATAAAGAACAAGATACACTTTGATGGTTATTGATATGTCTATAGGTGTTGAGAGCAAAACCAATTTATTACCGGTCCATTTTTTCCCCATGACATAAATTGCATTTTATCAGCGACCATTTTAAAAAAAAACCGATTTTCACCATAGTCACGGGACATTGGATATTGAATAAAAGGATAAACAATTGTAAAAACCTAAAAGGGGCATTGAAAAACCCACAAAAACTTACTTTTATCTCTCTTTTCTTGTCGATTGCATTACGAATGCAATGCAGTGCAGCTCTCTATGCATACAAATGCTCAATGTTGGGGTAGAGTTTGTCTAAGTGACTGGGACAAGACAATTTGTTATAATGAGACGACAAACTTCGGTTGGGCTAGTTGATTGAGACTCGTTAATACGAAATGAAGCAGTGTGAATTGTGGCATGTGGCGGGTTGTTGTAGGAGGAAATGTCTAGTGTTTGAGGTCGAATGTGGGTTTTGTAGAATTGATTGTAGGGGAGGAGGACATAACGAGCCACACGTTTGTCCCCCTATAGCTAGCGTCTATTTATTGCTTATTTTGTGAAATGTGAATAGGGTTTGGGAGATGTGGACTAAATGTGTGATTGGTAATTTAATGGAGGTTTTTTTTTTTGGGGGGGGGGTAGGGAGTTGTGATGAGGGGTTTTTGTTCTGGGTGAAGTGAATGGAAAATGAGGATTTTGTTTGTTTATGAATATAATAAAAATTCATTTTGTGGCTGGGTGTATGGTGAATCAATCAATCAATGCAACTGAGGGGTTCTTTATGCTTGGTGTATTTGTGGAATTTTTTATTGGAGATAAAAAAGAATTATCATTGTTTTTTCATT
>JH430850.1:46541-64081 GCA_000239455.1 Strigamia maritima | reverse complement strand
AGTTAGTTAGTTAGTTAGTTAGTTAGTTAGTTAGTTAGTTAGTTAGTTAGTTAGTTAGTTAGTTATTATTATTATTATTATTATTATTNTTNTTNTTTTNTTNTTNTTTTTTTAATTTTTTATTTTTTTTTTTTTTTTTGGTTTTTTTTAAATATATTGTAGCAGTTTGTTTAGTTCTAAAGAGAATTTCTGGTTGTCAGCAAGTTGGGATGTTTCAAAATGATCAAATAAAATTATAACAAACAAAAACAAAAAAATGTCAAAATGTGTTTGTTATTAATTTATTTTAATTATTTAATTCAATTTTTTAGTGCACCTTATAACTTTAATTTAAATTGTAATTAATTCCACATTAACTCAGTTGACCATGTGTTTCGAAGATGAAGGCATGTTTATTTACTTTATATATTCTAAAAGCGCTCTCACTAAGAGTAAAATTTGCAGTGAAAACAACAAAAACCTTAAGCTGGGAATTTAAGGGGACCATTTTTTACAACCTAGGATAGGGCTTCGAGGGTTAACATGGGGAATACCAACTGTGACGTCAGAAACAATGTCTCTCACCAAGCTCAAATAAGCTGTTTGAGATACAAAATAATTTTTTTTAAACGTGTTCCGAAAACTTTAAAAAAATAAATTTAGGCTATTTTAAGGGATGGGAAAAATTATTCAGTAATGTTTCGTAACTGAATAATCTGACGTCATAAATTTACGAAAAACCCTAATAAAGTTTTTGAAGCGCCAACTACATTTCTAAATGCAGTCTCGTTTCTTCTCGTTCTACATCTCGCACTTAGCCTCGCCTAATCGCACGCTCTGTCTCGTCTGATCGTCATTCCCCACTCCTGAGTCTCATCCACACACAAACTCCCTTCATGTTAGACATCATGTGGACATATATTGAATTACAAATCCTGTTTTCAAAGTAAAGAACAAAATGAAATAATAATTATGAATAATTACAAATGACTCACTTTATTTTTATTTTTTTTAACCCTCAGAAGCCTATCCTATGGGACAAATGACACAGGCAATAGTTCTGAATACAAATTTTTTTTAAAAATTTTTTCAAAAAATATGAAATTTTCTGAAGCTGTTCAAAAAGTGGTTTTACATACACTCAATTTATTTGGTAATTTTCAGACTTATAAAAAAAAAGTTATTGTAAAGAGAAAATATGAGCCTCTTAAAATCTCAGCTTAAAACGTTTGCTGTTTTCACTGCATTTTTTCTCTTTAGTGAGAGCGCTTTTCAAATACAACGCCACCTATATGCAAAGTAGAGAATAAACAAAGCACATGTCGGCACATGATCAGTTCACATTTCATATCAATTGCAATTAATTGCACTAAATGGAATTAAAATTAAGTTAATATACACAATTATTATAAATAAATAATTAAACACCTTTGCGTGCTGTTCAAATGATCACATTTTGACCGAGTGTCTTGATTTTTACAATCGGTGACACCTAGCGTCAGTTGGTAAAACCATGGTAACCATGGTAACAGCACTAAAGCGCTTCAACTCGGAGTATATAAAACATGTCAATTGACACCACTAATAGGTCTTTGCGTTGACCCAAAATGTTAGGCATTTGAGGGTTAAAAAAAATTTATATTAAAAAAATAATATATATATATTGACTATTTATGACTTTCATGTCTTTATTTTTGGCTCTATTCTAATGGTGATGTGTTTATAAGTGTTTTCTAGTTGACATATTGCTGAAGTGAAGAGTTTTTAATTCACTTAATGTGAAGTGCCAACATGAGTAAAGATGAATCATCTTTCCTTGGCGCATATGTACTAAAAACAGAAGCAAAATAGTTGATTATATTGATTAAGGATGGAAACAAGTGAGTGATTAATTCACAAACAAAAAAGTTATTAAAAAAAAAAAACTAACAGCAAATAAAATTTGACATTTAAATTACAAAACCTGAAATTTTATTGCACTTTAAAAAGTGCAATAAAGTTGACATTTTTTTTTTTATTTTAGGAAACAATTTTTTTTTCTAAGTTTTATTCATTACTTCAGGGGCCACTTTGAAGACAAAAACAAGATATTAAAAATATGAATACTTATACAGAGAAACTTTATTTTATTACTTTTAATTTGCATTTTTCAAGTTGATAAATTTGAAAAAATAGAGTAAAAAGTAATGAAAATTTTCTGGGGATTCATCATAAATTGAATTAGAAAATAACAATATAAAGAGAAAGTTAAATAATAAAATGAATTGTAAATGAGGAATTAATAGGATGAATAATTGATGTCATTACTGAGTTGTTTGTGTGGATTTGTAATGAAGGTGAAGCATCAACCAAGGATTAAAGTTTCTCCCTAAATGATGACTCAGTTTGGCACAAAAAAAGGGGGAATAAACAAGACCAATTTAGCAAATGGAGATAAACTAAAGGCAATTAGCAATTCCAATGCACTTATTATCATAACAAAATGATTTCAGGCTTGGGATTAAAGTCAAATGCTGTATAAGTAAACAGATGCACATTTCAATGAGAACTAACAAAAGTGGAAGAATACAGAAATTTCAGTTAAAAATCTCATTTTCATTATTGTTATAGTTAACAAAAAAAAAAAATGAAAACAAAACCAAAGATTAAATGGAAACAATGGGTGCATTCAATTAAAAAGTTGGGTTTTGAAATCGATTTCCACAATAAATATATCAGGATGAAAATGTTGGTTCTGGCAACGAACAAATCAATGTAAAAGCGACCAAAGTGACCATGCAAAGACATCTTGAAAAATTCAAAATTAAGTTGCAATAATTTAATTAAACTCCGTTTCCAACACATTGCAAGAAACTCCAATTGGCTAGAGCCTATTCCTAGTGATTATTTTTAAATCGCAATGCACTTGAAAAAAAATTTCGAAAAATGGCCATATAAGGGCACAAAAAAACCATCATAAAATTGACCATATACGGTGGTTTTTAATACAAATTTATATAAATTTATATTAGTGTGCAAGCAAACAGGCTCCATCCAATAGGAGTTTAGTTGCCATGTCCAGCAAATGGTAAAAGTTAGCTGCACTGCATTATATATGAACAATTTATATCGGCGCCACCAATACTGCGATTAAAAGAATAATAACAATTCCCCAGGTTTTTTTACAAGTGACATTATCTGGGAGCTAAGTATAGAGAAACTCAAATAAGTGTCATTGGAGACTGGGACTCTGACAACATTCTCCAAACAGACAAGGGAATCAACCATCCAGCAGCATCGGCGCAATCCTTTCCGTCGTTTTAACACAGTTATACACAGATTGACCGAGGACACGATGCAACGGACAACACCCGAGAACTCACGAGGATTGAAGAGTTTTAACCATTAAACGAATGGGCAATTCTTATTCTATGGTTTACTCAAAACCAGGAATCCCCACTATTGGATATATACCAATGTTGATGGTTGTTGGGTGACAACTGCAGAACGATATACATAGACAATGTAATTGTATATTATGTAGGAAAAAAGTTTAGGCCAAGATTCCACAAGCGCATCATTTCCTTGGAAAGAACGTCATGCCGGATTCAAGTAATAGTAAATTCGACCAGGGTGCCGGAAAATTCGAATTTTTTGGGCTACCGGATAAAATGAGTATTACGTTATACAGCACCGATTCGATTTTTACGGCATGCCATAAAAATGACCAGATGTCTGATTTTCAAAATCTGATCAAACTCGGTTTTTCCGACATGCCGTTCTTTCCGAGGGAATACGTTACTTATTACTAGCAGTTATAGCCCAGCTTTGCTCGGGAATCTTGTTAAATTCTGTGGAATCCTGTGGAGTCCCATGGAATCTTGTGAAATCGCGTGGAGTCTTATGGAATCTCGTGAAATCTTGTGGAATTCCATGGAATCTTGTGGAATCCTATGGAATCTTGTGGAATTCTATGGAATCTCGTGGAATCTCGTGGAATCCCATGGAATCTTGTGGAATTCCATGGAATCTTGTGGAATTCCATGGAATCTTGTGGAATTCCATGGAATCTTGTGGAATTCCATGGAATCTTGTGGAATTCTATGGAATCTTGTGGAATTCCATGGAATCTTGTGGAATCCCATGGAATCTTGTGGAATCCCATGGAATCTTGTGGAATCCCATGGAATCTTGTGGAATCCCATGGAATTTTGTGGAATCCCATGGAATCTTGTGGAATCCCATGGAATCTCGTTAAATCCCGTGGAATCTTTACAGCCCAATGATCGAGACATTGGAATGAGGTTTGGCAGTGTTAAAAACCCTGTTGCACTAAAAAATACTGCTAAGGGCTTCGGACAACAATACTCAGCGCGACAATAGGCTTTTCTGCCTGTAACAATAACGCTCCCATTAAGATAACACTGCCGCATCACACATTGCAATGATCGAGTCATTGGAATGAGGTTTGGCGAATCGACAATTCATCCGCAATTGTTGTGCATTGTTACTGATTGCACGCTACAACCCATATTTTATTATGTGGAATTTTTGGGAAAAGAGAAACCTGATAGCTAGGTGGCGTAGCAGTCGTGATCACGTAGACGTGACCACTCAATTAGCGAATCAGGAATCAGTTATCTTATCTTATCTTATCTTTTATTTGTATATAAATCTCATGTTAGTTTAATAAAATCACTCTTAAGTTTTAATCTTGACTTGGTTTCATCAGTAGCTGAAAGATTAGTTTACAATTGCAATAGGTGCGTTCAATTCCAAAGTGATTATAAAAGCATAATTAAATCTGATTATAGAAAATCAGTTTAATCTGCTTATAGCATTGAACATGTTATTAAGTTTCAGTCTGTGCATGCGCAGTTGCAAATTTAAATATTCTAGGGTCAAGTTCCTTGATCGGAACTAGTTCTTAGTCCAAAATCCATGTCCGGATTGTTGTAGTTTTCTCCTTTCAGTTGCCATTCTAAGCTACTATAAAATAGTGGTATACATTAAAGTATACCAAAAGTTGTAATGTAGTAAAAATATATAAAAAAGCACTGAAATCTCTTAATAAAGTCGATCGAGCGTCACGGCGATCCTCAGTTTATCTCGAATCCAAAATGGCTGTCAAGAATGCCGTCAAAAACAAGATTTCAGCAGCATAAACAACCCTCAACGTAGTTTATGTAAAAACGGTTTATGGGTAAACTGATTGTTGGAAAATGACGTAAAAAACGTCATTTCCGCCTAGCGAGGATCAAAAGAATCAAGATAAACAGTTTATCACTTTGGAATTGAATGCACCTATTGACTCACCCATTGAAATGCGTGGTGTGGGAGTATGTTGTCATGACCGGCGTTATTGTTACAGACAGAAAAGCCTATTGTTGCAGACAACTCTCGAATGCGCATGAGCAGAATACCAACTAAGAAATATGTATCTAGAATTCAAGAAATAACCATAACAATGTGCTTCGACAACAGAGTACTTGGAATCAGTTTCCAAGACTTATTATTGCAATAACAAGACACTTGTGCAAAAAGCAATAAATGTCCACCAAATAAATCTACTGGAACAATTTAATTGAATTCTAGACTGCTCATTCTACTTTATATATTGCATAGAATTTGATATAACAATTACAAATGTCAAAAAAGAAAATATAAATATTGAAATTTCCAATTTAGAAAAAAAAAAAAAAAAAAAAAACTACTACAATGTACTCAAACATAGTATTCCATCCAGGGATAAAATTGATCAAAAGAAAATAAAATAACAAACATATTTTTTCTTTAGCTCTCAAGACTAAGCAGCTTTCCATAACTTAACTTTCCTGCAATACTGAAAGCTTTTGTGAATGTTTTTTAACCACATGTTTCGCTATGATTGGGCCTCATTAAAACAACAATAACAAGATGATATGAAGCCTGCATATTGCATAATGAGGGTTTTAAAAATTCATAACTATGCTCAGCTTTGTTGTTGCAATAATGTACCATTAAGTTATTACACTGTTATTACATCTGTACAGCTGTCAATCATAATATTTTGACTGCAGTGAATAAAAAAAATGGAGCATGTAGTAAATCATGTGAAGAAAGTTGTTAGGCAGCCTGCAGCATAAAGTGAAAGTTAGAGCCTGTGAAATGTTGCATGTTGATACGTATTTTGGTTTTATTTCTGCTTTTGGCAATTTCTGATGGGGAAAATGCAGTAGGGACTAGCAATGTGCAGTTGAAAATTGCTGGCGCGGTGCCAAGTGTTCGGGGCCTGTTCAGAAATGACGTATATCAAGATTTGGAGGTTTTTTACGTAGTATGATGATAGATATTTTAAAGGGACAGTCTGGTTAGTAGGGTTTTTTTTTTTTTTTTTAGTAAAGTAACAATATGTTTATAACAATAGTTATTCTCTAAACTGTATCCAACAATTCGTGCACGAAACTGAAAAGTGAACTTTTTTGCATTGTACCGAAAGTATATACTGTTGTATCTTATTTTAATCCTCTAGTCGAGCTGAGTCAAAAAATCATTGTTTCGTAGCCAAAAAATGTGCGCAACAATACAAAAACTCAAATGTAAATAATTTTTTAAATTATTTTACGAGCACTTTTGTTTGTTAACAATGGCATGCACATTTTTGGATTACGAAGCAATGATTTTTCGACTCAGCTTGACTAGAGGATTAAAATAAGATGCCACAATATATAGTTTCAATACAATGCATAGGCCATTAATAACCAATGAGAGTTTCGTACACGAATTATTAGATAGTGTTTGGTAAGTTAGTTTTATTTTTCCAGAAAAAAATGATGTCATATCTAAATTAGTTTATTTTTTTAATGGAATTCTATTGTTGTGAAATGTTGATTTGTAATTGTATATAACAATACTATAATTTGCCATATTATGATTATTTTTGGAAGATTTTTTTTGTTGAAATTTGTATGGCAGTTTCAATTTCATAACAAACATTAATAAAATGTAGACAATTTTGAAAAAAAGATTTTAAAAATCCCATAGGAGAAAGTTGTTATAGTCTTTGAGTCTTAGAAGCTCAAAATCCATTTTGTTGCTAAGTTTTGAGGATTATTTTTTTATTTTTTTTTTGATTGTTAATCTTTATTCGACAATGTCCAGATGTTACAAAAACCAGAAACTCTCACAAATCGCTTAAAAATTTGGAAAAACAACAAATACCAAAGTCGACTTAACAAAACACATTTTTTAATTTTATGGCTGAATAATTTTAGCCATTCCTTAAAGTGGCTAAAATTATTTTTGTTTAAACTTTTTAGAACACGTTTTAAAAAAATTATTTTTTATTTTAAACAGCCTATTTGCGCTTGATGAGAGGCACTGTTGGCCACTGCCAACAATTATTTAAGGGTTTTAAACGATGCTTGATCCAATGAACCAATAAAAAAATTTGACGCCATAAACCCTTTAATAACTAAAGGTGCATTTTCATTTGCGAGAAAATTACTCATGCCACAATGGCAATTGCAAGCCAGTGCCGTAAAGCGTCACTACGACGGACCACTATAAAATTACGCTCTTGCTCGAGCATTTTTATGCATGCCAAAAGAGACCACTTCTTGCTTCCAAAGTATCGCGCCAACAGGGTTGGACGAAAAAGCGTCGTCGCGCTATCGCTACTTTCCATCGCTAAGTCGGAAAGTAGCTCCAATTATATTTATGCCCTAAATAGCGAAAAAGTAGTGCAAGTTGAACTATTTTTTCGCTATTTCTATACCTAGGCAAAACGTCACACAAACGTCATTCAAATGGCATTCATGCATGAATACCGCCGCCAGAATCAATAGAACTTTCCATTACTCTGACGTCGCAAATAACGGAAAAGTAGTGTATCACATGAGCTTTATTTTCAGCTGTTGGAACAATACGTTAAAAATGTCTGGTATTATGTTTTGTTTTGTGTAAACAAATTGTTTAGCTATAATTATGTTTTTGAGATTTATTGTGTAAAGAACATATTCTGAAAATGCATAAGATATTGGATTTTTATTGTTTGTAGTATAGGAATGCACATTTGACATAAAAATGAAAATGAAAATGAAAATGAAAATGGACATGAAAATCAACAATTTTGTCTGGCGCGATTGTTTAAAAACAAGCGCAAGATTCGCCATCTCGCGCAAATGAAAATGCACCTTAATGCTGGGCGCAGACATGCAGCGATTCGCATCGCATTCCAACCGCTGCTGCTCTGCGCATGCACACAGAACGTCACTTCCGTTGCGCAAGACGTACAGCCATCGTGTACTTTTTTGCCAGGCGATGCAAATCGTTTCCAATGAGATGCGAGTATTTTATCACGTGTTCTAATTACGTCTTTATGTTTGTTTTTTATCAACAATTATTCCAAAATATTTGTCGATACGATGTCATTACTAAGTAAATTGCTTAGTTATGACCTCATAACAACAAATATTTTGAAACAATCGCTTCTCGATTCGCTTCAAGTCTTCTGTAGCATAGGCGATTTCTATTGCAAATCGCGAGACGAAAACGCCAGGCGATGCGAAATCGCCGCAAGAAGGCGTCCAGCATCACGTATAAATTTCATTATTAAAATTAAACGTTACTGTATCGTATAAATGTGCATTAAAATTCAATTTTAAAAAGGTCTCTATATTACAGACCTTCCCTATCGATTTTTCACCATATTAAAGCAGGCTTCACTGTTAGACTCCTCCACGCTATGCCCTCCTTAGTACTCTACCGACATTTATCTGAACTTTATTTCAACATATGCGCTTTAAAACTCTTCAAGACATGTTTAATTTTATATAAAACATAATGACGTCATTGTACACATTTTTTATTTGTCTGAACTATCCGAGATTTTTGTTTAAATATCTTTTTGCATGAGTTGGGAATTGATTCGCAACGCAATGCGAACGTCAATTATTTATCTTATCGTGAAATGTATGGTGAGAGGACTTTTCCCTTATCAATTCTCAATGCACATGCCATTAAAATTTGAAAATTGCCGATAGGCTTAGAACTGCACAGAATGAGATGCGATGAGACGCGCGCAGTGTGAAATTTGCATGCAACAGAATGAGCGAAAATATTCAGTACGTTGGAAATTAATGGACTCAATTTGACTTGGAGGCAGCAAAATGGGTTTGTTATCAGTGCTTGTTCTTTTGGTGACAAAAATGTTAACGGGTTAATGGGATATTCGAATTTATGGCAAGTGATTGAGATGATTATATTTATGATTTTTATGAGGCGTATTGAGAAATGTTGATTAGATCGGTTAAATGTAATGTATTTTTGTGTGTAATGAGATAAAAGTGAGCGGTTTCAATGGAACTTGTTTTCAATGATGGGAGTAATTGTTGATTTATTCTATGGAAATTAAAGGGATAGATGGATGGATGGATGTGTGGTGTGGAATGGGTCCCAATTGGATTTTGTTGTGTCTATATGGATCAGGGTTTCGAATGGTCAATTTTATATATTTTTTTTTTTTTTTTTTTTTTTTTTTTTAAATCTAAAAAAATCAAAAGAAAATATTTATCTGAAAAGTGAAAAATCAAAGTTTTTCATTTTTTTTTTTCTCGTTTTTATTTTATCTAGGAAAATTAAAAAAAAAATTTTATCTTATTTTCCATCTAAAAATCGAATTGAAAATTTTTATCTTATTTTTCATCTGAAAAAATCAAAGATTTCATTTTATATTTAATTTTTCATCTGAAAAATCAAATAAATATTTTTATCTTATTTTTCATCTGAAAAATCAAAGTTTTCATTTTTATATCTCGTTTTTTTTTTTTATTGAAAAATCAAAGTTTTCATTTTATATCTCATTTTTCAACTGAAAAATCAAAATTTACATTTTATATCTTATTTTTCAACTGAAAAATCAAAGTTTTCATTTTATATTTCATTTTTCATCTGAAAAATCAAAGTTTTCATTTTATATCTCATTTTTCATCTGAAAAATCAAAGGTTTCATTTTATATATCTTTTTTTTTATCTGAAAAATCAAAGAAAAAAATCATTACCGGTATCTTATTTTTCCATCTGAAAAATTGAATTGAAAATTTTTATCTCAATTTTTATCTGAAAAATCGTATTGAACACTTTTATATCAATTTTTTCATTTGAAAAATCAATTAAAATATAATTTTATTTTTTTTATCTCAAATATGAAATAAAATATTTTTATCTCAATTTTTCATCTCATCAATGAGAAAAATTCAAATAAGAATTTTTTATCATAAAAAATTTTTTGTTTATGAAATTTTTAAAAATTTTTTTTACCGTCGGAAATATTGAGAAATTGGTGGAGGAGAATAGCGAGTGAAGTTGTGCAGTGTTGGTTTTATGGGACTCGAGGGTCCCATACAAGTCACCACAATGGTTCATTTTTGTACTCGCCATTCTATTCTCGTGCCCAGTGGGTTGCTCGTGCGCACACAGGGATGGATGAGGACAATGGAAAAAAGAGAAATGAAGTTGTAACTTGTGACGGAAATGTTCCCAGCTCGTGCTTCGACTTCCCCATATCCAAAACAACCCCCTACCTTACTCCTAATCTCCCCCTGCCCCACTGTGACGTGAATAACAAAATCTACATAACAAAAATTAAAATTAAAATAAATCTTCAATTTAAAAAACGATATTATTATTGAATTATAAATTAATTTAAAATAATTGAATATTTCACGATTAGATTTTACTTTTTGAATTTTTCAGGCCAAATTTTTTTTTTTTGAATTTTCTATGCCTTTCTATGAGAAAATTTTAATTATTTTTAATTTTTTATTTTATGACTTTTTATCGCTTTTTATGACAAAATTTTATTTTGTTTAATTTTCTATGACTTTCTATGACAAAATTTTAATTTTCGTGACAAAAGTTAATTTTTTAAAAATTTTTCATGACTTTTTTTCATGACTTTTTATGACACAATTTCACATATTTTCAAATTTTTGTCATTTTCCATGAGAAGTTCAATTATTTTCAAATTTTCATGACTTTTCATGATACAATTTCACATATTTTTAAATTTTCATGACTTTCCATGACAATTATTTTCAAGTTTTCATGATTTTTTTATGACAATTTCAATTTTTCATGACTTTCTATGACACAATTTTAATTATTTTCAAATTTTCATGGCTTTCAATGACCCAATTTCAATTATTTTCAATTTTTCATGATTTTTTTATGACAATTTCAATTTTTAATGACTTTTTATTACACAATTTTATTATTTTCAAATTTTCATGACTGTCTATGACACAATTTCAATTATTTTCAATTTTTCATGACTGTCTATGACACAATTTCAATTATTTTCAATTTTTCATGACTTTCTATGACAGAATTTCAATTATTTTCAATTTTTCATGACTTTCTATGACAGAATTTCAATTATTTTCAATTTTTCATGACTTTCTATGACAGAATTTCAATTATTTTCAATTTTTCATGACTTTCTATGACAGAATTTCAATTATTTTCAATTTTTCATGACTTTCTATGACAGAATTTCAATTATTTTCAATTTTTCATGACTTTCTATGACAATTTCAATATTTTCAATTTTTCATGACTTACAATTTCAATTATTTTCAATTTTTCATGACATTTTTCGAGACGAAATTTAATTTCTCGTGAAATTTTCTCATCCAATTCGACTTTAAACCCAAACTAACTCGAACTTTTCCTCAAAAACTTCCAGAAAAAAAGTTTCCACATTTAATTCTAAAAAAGCTTTTTGGTAATTTGTTTTTTTTATATGCTTCTCCTGACTTGTTCACTCAAGCTAGCAATACATGATTGACTCTCGCTACAACGAAATGCTTTTGTACGAACATGTAGGAAACCGCCAATCGAAAGAATAAAAAAAAAAAGTGTGAAAATTTAGAGTTGGAGTTGGACAGTGGTTAGAATTGGGGACATGGCGGACGTTGTATGTTTTGATGGTATTTTTATTTTAATTCTCATGTAGCAGGTCACCTTGCGTTTTATGTCTCACTTGGGATCCTGATGAAATTGCTCGGTTGTTTTGTGCGCGAATAAACGGGTCAAGTGGGCCAGTTAGACGCGTCGCGGTAAAGTACCTCAATAATAATAATGGTGGCTCGTCTATTTTATTATATAAAGTTGAAACGGACAAATTTTTTAAATTTTTTTAAATTTGTTTTATTATTATAAATTTTCTGTAGCAAGAGCGTAATGATGTAATAATACAGAGTTTGCGGCAGGTACTTTTCACTTATAATTATAACTTTTTTTTGGTTATAAATAGTGTTACACAAAAGAAAAAAAGTCTAGCTTTTAGTGCACAGTTTAGAAAAGCGAGTACTAAAAACTGGACATTTTTTCTTTTCTGTAACACTATTTATAAACCATAAAAAAAGTTATAATTATAAGGGAAAAGTACCTGCCGCAAACTCTGTAAAATTGCAGTTTTTTTTATGGTTTATGATGAAGGGAAAATGAGAAGTTTGGTTTCGCAGCAATGCTTGTGAAATCATTTTATTGTAACTATATACATATTTCTCGGAAATTACACATTTTACATGAAGACTTTTTATATTGAAAATTAATATTTTGCATGCGGAGTTTATAAAACATTCATAATTTAAATGTTAAAATGCACATTTTACTTTGAAAATTTACATTTTACGTGCAGAATTTACATTTTACATGGAAAGAAAATGTACATTTCACATGAAAAATTTACCCTTTACAAGAAAAATGTACATTTTACATGGAAAATTTACATTTTACATGGAAAATTTACATTTTACATGGAAAATTTACATTTTACATGGAAAATTTACATTTTACATGGAAAATTTACATTTTACATGGAAAATTTACATTTTACATGGAAAATTTACATTTTACATGGAAAATTTACATTTTACATGGAAAATTTACATTTTACATGGAAAATTTACATTTTACATGGAAAATTTACATTTTACATGGGAAATTTAGATTTTACATGGAAAACTTACATTTTACATGGAAAACTTACATTTTACTGGAAAACATGCACTTTACATGGAAAACTTACATTTTACCGGAAAACGTGCACTTTACCGGAAAACTTAAACTTTACATGGAAAACTTACATTTTACATGGAAAATTTACATACAGATAAATATAGTTCACAACACCACCGTATAGATTTTGAGTACAAATTCGTTTATAGACGTAAACTTCTAATCTCCATACCGTATATAACAGACAACTATTTAGTTATCTTGGCTTACAACAACAATCGTACCACTTGTTTGCAAACACAGTATCCCGTATAAAAATGGCAATGCAAAGGAAAACTAATGCTCGACTGCCACCAGATGTAAATCGAATTTTGTATGTACGAAATCTACCTTACAAAATAACAGCCGAGGAAATGTACGACATCTTCGGGAAATACGGCGCCATTCGACAAATCAGAGCTGGAAACACTCCTGAAACTAGAGGAACGGCATTTGTGGTTTACGAAGACATTTATGATGCTAAAAATGCCTGTGATCATTTGTCTGGATTCAACGTCTGTAACAGATATTTGGTTGTATTGTACTACAATCCCACCAAGATTTTTAAGAAGATCGATCTGAAGAAAAAGAAAGTCGAATTGGACAAAATGAAAGATAAATATGGTTTGAATACGTAAAAAGTCAGACAATTTGTCTGTGGTTTTAGGGTTTTTGTATTTAAAAAATAAATTTTAAAAAATTAAAAAATTAATTAAAGAATATTAAGAGTTTTGATAAAAATGAAAAGCTAGCTTTGTTAGCAATACTGGTAAACATTTTACACGGAAACATAGACATTTTACATAAAATACAAGTAGTACACATTTTACACGTGAGATACACATTTTACACGTGAGATACACATTTTACACGTGAGATACACATTTTACACGTGAGATACACATTTTACACGTGAGATACACATTTTACACGTGAGATACACATTTTACACGTGAGATACACATTTTACACGTGAGATACCGTATTTTGGCGATTAAGGTGCCGCGGCCTTTATTACAAATTGCGGCCGTAATTCGAGGGCGGCGCTTAAATCGTTTTGTCGTAAATTGCGTTGCATGTACGCAACTTTTTAAGTTGTAAAACGTGTTTTCAATCGATTTTAATTTTAATTTAATACATGCAAACGTATTAAAAACGTATTAAAAGCGTTTGAACACATGTTTTACAACTTAATAAGTTGCGTACATGCAACGCAATTTACGACAAAACGATTTAATTAAACCGTAAACACTTCAAATAACCGCCGTAGCCGTAATTCGTGTGCGGCCCTTAATCGACAAAATACGGTACACATTTTACATGAAATAACACATTTTACAAGGAAATTATGCATTGTAATTTTTCAAAGAAAAATCAAAACATTGTCGAATTCAAACCTCGAAGAAAAATATTATGTAAATTCAATTACAGTCACTCAACTGTCTCATTAGAAAGTTGAACTACAACTCTTACTTCTTGATACACCTTAATCACATTGCACACAAATCGTACTGAATTTCAACGCTAAACCTGAGCCGACTAAAAATTGAATAGATACCTTCTGACGACTAGTGACTACATCTTATCGCGATTACAGCTGTTGCGTCGACTTTTTTTCTCTTTTCATTTAACTCTCTCATTCCATCGGGACAAGACCGACACAGTTTCTTTATTATCGACAAGTCCAATTGTTTACTGCTTTTCCAATGACGTTTTGCTGGGCTCGGCTTTTGACATCACTGTTTATTGTTTATTATTTCTGTTGTGTACAGTTGTTGTTTGTTTTTATTTCTTCCAATAATTACAACATAAATTGTGGTCTTCTCAAGTCTGGGGCAGACAAATTAGACAGTTTGCGATTTCTCGTACGAGACCGAAAACGAGATTTAAAATGTCGTATTGGTGTTTGCGATTTGTCACGAATCGTATTACATACAACACATAAATCGGGGGCAACAATTTTTAGCAGAATTATACTCTATCCAACAATTCGTGCACGAAACTGTAAAGTGAACTTTTTTGCATTGTACCGAAAGTATATATTGTGGTATCTTATTTTAATCCTCTAGTCGAGCCGAGTCGAAAAAACATTGTTTCGTAGCCAAAAAATGTGCGCAACAATACAAAAACCCAAATGTAAATAATTTTTTAAAATATTTTACGAGCTGTTTCGTTTATTAACAATGGCACGCACATTTTTGGACTACGAAGCGATGATTTTTCGACTCGGATCAACTAGAGGATTAAAATAAGATGCCACAATGTATACTTTTCAGTACAATGCATAGGCCATTAACCAATGGGAGTTTTGCGCACGAAATGATAGAGTATAGACACCTTATCCCGAATGTGGTTTGTGCAAGGTTATCTTGACAATGATAAAAAAACTAACTCGAGATATTGAAATCGACACAAATTTGCCAACATTGCAGCTGAAGCGGAGGGAAAATGGCGGCAGAATTTCACGACAATTCTTGTATTGCATGCAGTGTGCATGCGCAAATCAAGTTGTATGCACGACAATTTGAAAGGAGATTTTTGAAAAATCTCGACCGAGACTTTTCAAACGAGAATATATGTGACGAGATTTTTAACAACATTTCGTTAATTTGGCAATCTCGTAATGAAATAAATCTCGTACGAGAAATCGCAAACTGTCTATAGATTTCAGTTTATACCACTTCGTAACGTAACGCAAGATTGTTGCGCAATGCATTGTGGGTTTAAAATCACAGACATAAACTTAAGTTCCTTCTACAAAATTGATTTTGAAGTAGGAAGTAACGTAACTTAAGAAATTATGGCAACCAATGAGAAGACAGATGCATCTTGCATGAAAAACGAGATGGAATGAGAAATAATTGGTTTACATTTACTGTCTACAAACATCGTGAACAAAACCATACATCATTTTTCTTAAGCTATTTTAGTTAAATTTTTGTAAATTATGTTACGTTACGTTCAATGTGAACTAATCATATGTGCACTGGACTAGGCGTTTATTGGTATGAGGCGCTAATTAGAGGATTTATACATGTAGTAATGGTTATTGGGTTTTTTATTATAATTTTATTTATATATTCAGAAAAGTGCTTTTTGAGGAGAAGTCTTTTGAAGTATAGGTCTAAACTTACTCCAGTCAAGCAAGATATTATTGATCAATTTCAGGTTGACCGGACACAGCATTCTCTGCCCTCTTGACCAGCAACAAACTTAGAAAAGATGTTTTTTTTTCCAAGGAAAAATATTGAATAGGAAGAAAGTTGGTTTGAATAAATTTGAATTTTTTTATCAAAAAATAATAAAGAATTACAATAGAATATTTCATTTTTGGGAAAAATTTAGAAAATGTAGTAAAATTAATACAATGTAAACACTTATTATTATAATCTAATTCCTTTTATTGCATTAATAGTTTGAGATCATTAAATTTGACATTAAGTAGATTATTTTGCAAGAATTGTCAAACATCTTGAATTAAACTATTATAATGACAACAAATGAAGAGATTTTTGTATATAAAAAATTGATTACTAAAAAATTAGAGACTTTGCGATTTCTCGTACAAAAAATTACGAAATTAAAAAAAAAAGGAAATATTTTTAATTATTTCTTTTTTTTAATTTCGTAATTGAATTTTGTATATCGGGTTACGATTTGTCACGAAACGTATTATATACGACATTTAATCGGCGGTAGCAATTTCTAGCATAATCAAGCATCTTATCACAATTTAACCCTCAGAAGCCTATCCTATGGGACAATTGACACGGGCAATAGTTCTGAATACAAATTTTTTCAAAAAATTTTTCAAAAAATCTGAAATTTTCTGGAGCTGTTCAAAAAGTGGTTTTACATACACTCAATTTATTTGGTAATTTTCAGACTTATAAAAAAAGTTATTGTAAACAGAAAATATGAGCCCCTTAAAATCTCAGTTTAAAATGTTTGCTGTTTTCACTGCATTTTTTCTCTTTAGTGAGAGCGTTTTTAAAATACAACGCCACCTATATGCAAAGTAGAGAATAAACAAAGCACATGTCGGCACATGTTCAGTTCACATTTTATATCAATTGCAATTAATTGCACTAATTGGAATTAAAATTAAGTTAATATACACAATTATTATAAATAAATAATTAAACAACTTCCATGCTGTTCAAAGGATCACATTTTGACCGAGTGTCTTGATTTTTACGATCGGTGACACCAAGCGTCAGTAGGTAAAACCATGATAACCATGGTAACAGCACTAAAGCGCTTCAACTCAGAGTATATAAAACTTGTCAATTGACACCACTAATATGTCTTTGAATGTTAGGCGTCTGAGGGTTAAGCCTAAGAATTTGGCTCGTGGTTTGTATAAGGTGTTTGAATAATTAATAAACAAACCTGAGATAATTAAATCGTCACAAATTTGCCAAAAGTGCAGCTGAAGCGGAGGGAAAATGGCGTCGAAATTTGACGAATATTCTTGTTATTTCATTCAGTGCGCTTGCGTAAAGTAAGTCTTATTTACGAAATAATATACGTAACCTTTT
>JH430850.1:4087-37437 GCA_000239455.1 Strigamia maritima | reverse complement strand
TTTTTTTTTTTTTTTATTATTTTATTTTGTAATTTTATTACGCCAAGTCCGAATTTATTCAGCACCAATTGAATTGTCCTGCAGTCGTGAAGGAAACGAGTATCACACAATCCAATCTTATCATGAGACCAGGTGACCGTGAAATACAGTCCTCAACACACTTTTTATCAACATTTTTTTTTCCTGTCCAACATGACACCGGGCATCTCAAGATTAATACTATATTTCAATAATTAATCTTGGTGTCATGAACATGACATCACATAACATACATCCTTATCTGTAGCAACAGCTGTTATGTGAAACAAGCCCGATGAACAAAAAAATCCATAGGACGTAAATAGACAAGAATTAATTTTTCGACGGACGGTGGTTATTTTTATGCCGCGCAACAGTCACCGAATGCGGCATGAGAATAGTCAAATCTCCGTGAAAAATAAAAATCGAGAAAATTTTTCATTTATTGCATAATTTTATTACTTTTGCTTTTACCACGAATTATAACACGAAATTCAACGTTTACATACGAAACAAAAACATCCAATAAAAAAAAACAAAAAAACAAAAAAACAAAAAAAAACACCTAAACAGCCAAGAATTAATTTTCGACGGACGGTGGTTATTTTCATGCCGCGCAACAGCCACCGAATGCGGCATAAAAATATTCAAATCTCCGTGAAAAATAAAAAATTGAGAAAATCTCTTATTTATTACATAATTTTCCACTTTAAACACGACTTTTGCTCTTACCACATATCATAACACAAAATTCAACGTTTACATACTCAATAATTCACCAAAACCCATTTTGACACAATATCAAATTAACTCGCATCCTTTTATGGACATAACTGAATAAACCCGTGAATAAACCCGTGATCTATTAAACAAGACTATAAAACAAAAAAACACACTTTTAATACACTAGCAATTGTTGAATAAAAAACCGGAAGTCCACTGGTCCGAACTTTTTTTGCTCCATTGATCCGTTCCTTAATCCATTTCATTAAGCTTCAAAGGATTAAAAAAAAAAAAAAAAAAAAAAAACGAGAATGGATAATACAGATTAGCTCCCCAGTTTTCTGTCAGCAACCGCGAGGGGGACGAAATTAAAATTAAATTCCCCTAGTTGAATAATCATAAACCGATAAAATATTATTTATTTGCATATTTTCATTTTTTAGCAATTGAATTCATGCGTCAATCATATTTGATCAAATTATCCAATTTATTTTTCCCGCTAAATTTTTTTTTATTAAAAAATTAGAAAATAATTGTGTTTGAGTATTTTCTCACTAGAGGGAGGTTGAAAACGGACTTGGAGTGTTCTATTGGTTGTTTCGGGTTGTGGAGTGTGCGTGTGCGTGTCTCATCATCGAGTGATGTGTTGCGAGGGAAACGTTGGATTTTTTGGTTTGACGGTGAATTTGACCCGTTCAGTGTGGATACTCGAGTTGTAGGTGATGGATGAGGCGGTTGGAGTGAATGCGGCTATCGTTTTCGAGGGTTCGCTTAAGTATCGCGATGGCAAAAAGGTAGTGATAGATAAGTCTCTTTGGTTGGGCGGATTTTTCAATGAAAAAATGTTTTTCGTAGTGGAAGTCCAGGTGGTGTGTTGCTCGTAAACATTCTCCGGTTGCAGGTATGTGTACATATTTAATTAATTATATCAATTGTTAATGGGCGTATTTAAAAAAAAAATCAATAGAATTTAATGGGATGTAATTATCATAAATAATATTTTATAAATAGAAAATTTGAATTTTTTTTTTGTAACTAAATAATAGGAATTTATGGTATTTTTTGTACCAAAATGTACCAAAATGTACCAAAATGTACCAAAATGTACCAAAATGTACCAAAATGTACCAAAATGTACCAAAATGTACCAAAATGTACCAAAATGTACCAAAACGTACCAAAACGTACCAAAACGTACCAAAACGTACCAAAACGTACCAAAACGTACCAAAACGTACCAAAACGTACCAAAACGTACCAAAACGTAACAAAACGTAACAAAACGTAACAAACGTACCAAAATGTACCACAATACAGTATTTAATTTTTAGTCACGTGATATTAAAGATTAAAGATTTTTTTGGGAATAAAATTTCAAAATATGCAAATTTTGATTAATTTGTGTATTTGGTCAAGAATTAGCAAGAAATGTAAAGTTAAAAATTTCAAAATAGTTGTAGACACGTGTCTAAAGTAGTATGAGCTGTGCATGCATTAATTATTTTGTTGATTTATTCAATATACGCAAAGCACTATTCCAATTCATTCGAGAAGTGCGTTTAACTTAATCGAATTTTTTTTTTTTTTTTACGTTTTTGCGAATTGTGTTTTGCAAAATTCCTGCAGTAAACACCGATTTTGATATTGATATTCAGTAATTGATATTTGGTCAATCAAGTTTTCGTTTCACACTACAAAACGAAAAAATCCAAATTGTTGGTATTATTTTTTTCTTCATTTTCTCATGCAAATTGATTTTTTATTTTTTTTAAAAATGTGAAATTGAAGACCAAAAAAGTTGGTATTCATTAGAGACACTGCGATTTTTCGTACGAAAAAATTAAAATACGAAATCATAAAAAATATTTCGTTTTTTTTTAATTTCGTAATTTTTGTACGAGAAATCGCAAAGTCTCTATTTTGTGTGTCCATTAAGAAGTTAGTTACCAAATTTTAAGTTTATAAAATGTTGAAATATTTGAAATTGGAGATTCTTGGAAAAAATCAATTAAAAAGCAGTAAATTATTTTCTCCGTGTGTGTCTCTCAACACTCATAAATAATTGTCAGTATGTAATTGAAAATGCCAAATTGTTTATTTCCACCGCACACAATATGGAAAAATCGATCCATAATGAGAATAACTTTTCCTCCGATATCACAATTGTTCCAGATATACCCAAAACAAATAAACCAAAAAAAAAAAAAAAAAAAAAAAAAAAAAAAAATTAATACCTAAAGTTATTTCCAGCCCAATCGATGACCAATTTATTAGAGTTTGTTTTTCCATAGCTTACTTTCGCATCAATAAGTGTAGTTTTCTTTTCATTACATTTTTCGATGAAAGAATAACTTACCACACTCTTTATTCTATTTTATCTTGATTTTTGCACATTTTCACTCAATTATCAGTAGAACTTTTGCGATTTCTCGTACAAAAAATTACGAAATTTAGTTTTAAATAGTTTTAAATTTCGTAATTGAATTTCGTATAACAGGTTGTGATTTGTCACGAAACGTATTATATACGGGTTCAAATTTGCGCGGCCCAAATTTGCGCGTGTTAAATCCGCTCGTCGCAAATTTGTGGGTTGGAAATTTGCGCGGTCTCAAATTTGCACAAATTAAAAGAAATAAAAAAATTAAATTAAATTTCTCTTAATTCCACACGGTCTCAATTTCGCGCGGTCTCAAATTTGCACAAATTTAAAAAAAATAAAAAAATAAAATTAAATTTGTCTTAACTCTGCGCGGTCTCAATTTCGCGAGGTCTGAAATTAAATTAATTTTTATTATTATTAAACTAGGTATACATTTCTCTTATTTTGAAAGTTTTTTTTCAAACAGCAATTTTTCGAAGTTTTCTAGGGGGGACTTCACTGCAATAGTTGGGTTGCTTAGCAACTCATTTTTGGAGTGAATGTCGGCCAGGAGTGCTCTGTATTACGCAATATTTCCTTGGGTATGTATGTGTTTTCATCCTGCGCGGAATTGAGACCGCACCGATTTGGCACCGTTTTTAATTTAATTTTTTATTTAATTTTTTATTAATTTTTAATTCTGCGTGAATTTGATCCGCGCAAATTTGACCCGGGCCGGCAATTTCTAGCATAATCAAGCACCTTATCAGAAATTAAGCCTAAGAATTTGGCTCGTGGTTCGTATAAGGTGTTTTGACCGATTAATAAACAAACCTGAGATGATCAAATCACCACAAATTTGCCAAAATTCCAGCTGAAGCGGAGGGAAAATGTCGTCGAAATTTGACGAATATCGTTGTTCTTTCATTCAGTGCGCAAATTAAATCGTATTTACGAAATAATGCACGAAATTTTTTTGTATTTCGTTACAAAATTAATAAAACGAAAAAATTAAAACGAAATCATATTAAAATTTCGTTTTTTTTATAATTTCGTATTTTAATTTTTTCGTACGAAAAAATCGCAAAGCCTCTAATTTATAAAATAAAAAAAAAAAACTTAATCCAGATGAACCGATCATTTATCACGAAAACCACATCAATTTCGTGCACTACGGATGAATAGTTAATGGATAATATTTCATAGCATGAATATAGGCTTTAATAAGTCCAGTCGTAAATAATTGAAAAGTCCAAATACATGACACGAGTAATGAATTTATTTCCTCCTAAATGGGCCCAAAGGAGTGAAATTAAGCTAAAAGTAATAATATTTTGAGCGAATATTTGAAAGTTAAAAAGCTCCGCCTGAATTAAACTGCTTTCCTGCAGAGCAGCTTATTTTTTTTTTGCTGCGTGTTAGTCTTTTATGGGTGTGGGTTTGATAATGCTCAAGTTTAAAAATCAATGTGATCCTGCGGGGAGTAAATAGGGTTACCAAGCTGTGTCTGATTTAATACAACTATTGCTGTACCGTATGTGTTTAAATGCAACTCGTTTTAATGCCTTGGGGAGGATGAGTTCGGGGTGTGGGGAAAATGGCACTCTTCACACATGGCTTGTTAGTTAGGTTGGAATAAACTGTTCGGGGCGTTTGTTTTATAAAATTTGTTTGGTTTTTGGAGGTTTGGTGAGAGATTTTCGATGACATTAGTTGATTTCTTGATATTTTCGATGAAATTAGTTGATTTCTTGATATTTTCGATGAAATTTGTTTGTTTTCTTGATATTTTCGATGAAATTTGTTGATTTCTTGAAAATTTGGAGATTATTGTTATTGATATTGTTATTAAAAATTGTTTGGCATTTTTGATGTCTTCAGATTTTTGATTTCTTGAAAATTTGGATAAAATTTGTCGATTTCTTGAGATTCTTGATGAAATTTGTTGATTTCTTGAGACTTTTGAGGAAATTTATTGGTTTTCTTGAGGCTTTTGTCATTTTTGGGGGTTTTCCTTGAAATTTTGATAATTTTGAAGGTTTTCTTGAGATTCTTGATAAAATTTGTTGATTTCTTGAGATTCTTGATAAAATTTGTTGATTTCTTGAGATTCTTGATAAAATTTGTTGATTTCTTGAGATTCTTGATAAAATTTGTTGATTTCTTGAGATTCTTGATAAAATTTGTTGATTTCTTGAGATTCTTGATAAAATTTGTTGATTTCTTGATATCTTGAAAAAATTTGTGGATTTCTTGAGATTCTTGTTCCAATTTGTTGGTTTTCTTGAGACTTTTGATTATTTTTGGGGTTTTCATGAAATATTTTTACTTTTTTAATTCTATCAAACAAAACCCTTTCAGTTCTCTTGAGATTTTTCCACAACCATTCATATTTTGACCACTAGCCACAACTAACCCAATCCTTTGATTAAAAACAAACTCCAGAAATTAAAATCTTAAACCCACACTCCAAAAACTCCCAAATACCACTTAAAAAACAATTTTTTTTAAAAAAAGCCAAAACATCACAATTCACAACCAATTCCCATTATCCTTTTGGGAAACACATAAACATCCTATTAAAATTATCTACATTCAAAAATCCAATGCAAAACATGCACACAGAGCAATATATTATTCAAATGGGAAATGAAAGCCCCATCTTCCTCCAAAAAGAAGAAGAAAAATGAGAAGAAAATTTACGACTAAGACAATTGATAGTTAAATCTAATCCCAAGTTGTGAATCTGTTCGGAAAAGAAAATTTGCCTCCAACTTGCGATAAAATAAGTAAAATGACCACAATTTTGCTTAAAGTGCCTACCAGTTCGCAGCTGACAAAATAAATAACACCAAACTGCGCCATTCAAGTCACTGACTCGTTTATTGTGCATCGCATTTCGCTTAAGAACCGTCAACCATTTTCTACCGAAGGAACGAGACAAGTGAAAAATTAGGTGACTTTCTCAAACTTTTTTTTTCTTTAAAATTTATCACTTAAAGGGATAATACAACCAGAAATGAAAATAAAATATGTTATTAGACTCTATTTATCAATTCGTGCACGAAACTCCCATTGGTTAATGACCTATGCATTGAACCGAAAGTATATATTGTGGTATCTTATTTTAATCCTCTAGTCGAGTTGAGTCGAAAAATCATTGTTTCGTAGTCCAAAAATGTCCGTGCCATTGTTAACGAACGAAAACGCTCGTAAAATATTTTTAAAAATTATTTACATTTGGCTTTTTGTATTGTTGCGCAGATTTTTTGGCTACGAAACAATGATTTTTCGGCTCAGCTCGATTAGAGGATTAAAATAAGATACAACAATGTATACTTTCGGTACAATGCAAAAAAAAGTTCACTTTTCAGTTTCGTGCACGAATTGTTAGATAGAGTTTAGTGTATTGTTAATGATTTGATATTACTTCTATTTTATAATACCGTATTTCTTTGGAAAGTACGGCATGTCAAAAAACCGAGTTTGACCAGATTTTGAAAATCGGACAACTGGTCATTTTTACTGCATGCCGTAAAAATCGAATCAACGCTGTAAACCGTAATACCCGGCATGCCGAAAAATTGGAATTTTCCCGCATCCTGGTCGGATTTACTATTATCCGGCATGCCGTTCTTTCCGAGAGAATACATGTATTATAAAATTAGAAGTACCGTATTTTGTCGAATAAGGGCCGCGCCAATTATTTTAAATTGCAGCCGAGGGGTACGGCCGTAATTCGAGTGTGGCGCTTATTCAGAATTACAGCATAGGGGCGCGGCCATAATTCGAGGGCGGCCCTTAATCGACAAAATACGGTAATATCAAATCATTAACAATGCACTAAACTCTATCCAACAATTCGTGCACGAAACTGAAAAGTAAACTTTTTTGCATTGTACTGAAAGTATATATTGTGGTATCTTATTTTAATCCTCTAGTCGTGCTGAGTCGAAAAATCATTGTTTCGTAGTCAAAAAATGTGCGCAACAATACAAAAACCCAAATGTAAATAATTTGAACCCCCGACTAAACTGTCCCTCTTTATAAACCGCCATTTCGCGACGAGAATTTAATTGAATGGATAGAGAAAGCGATTAGGAAATAAAGATGCTAATTGGGAGGATGAGGAATGTCGAAGATTTGAAAAGATTTCACGACTCAATTGTGATTAGGAAATGAAAAGAATGGCATTTTTGTGGCCACATTTCCGCTTGATGCGAGGTAATTAGTCGATGAAATTAGGTGTAATATTTAGATGAAAATTTTTTAGAATTTTTATAATAATTTTTTTTTATATATTTTTTTTATCAAACCAACAGCTGCTTTGAATGGGAAATAGAAGAGGGGGGGGGGGAAAGGTTTTCTTTTGCTCATGTTTTTCTCTTTGCTTCCACATCTTTTCAATGGGGGGAGGAAGTGAGAGAGAGAGAGTGTGTGTGCCAAATAGATTCAATAGAGTTTTTGAGCCAGAATGATATGTTGTGTCATAATCTGTCAACAACAGTTTCTATCATCATCTGCATTCAAAAGTGAATGGTATAGCTTTACTTAACCATTAGTAGATCCTGGATATTTATGCAAAATGAAGTGTATAAAATATGCACTAAAAATTCTAATTTAGGTAATAAAAAATAGCAAAATATGCGAAATTAAATCTAAAAAAAAAAATTTTAAATTTGGTGAAATTTTATGCAATTTTTTTTTTTTTTAATTTGATTGGTTTTATTTTTCTCAAAAATATTTGAAGTTGATGAATTTTAATCACAGAATTGTTAATTTGATGAAAAATTCGAAAAAATTATCCAACTTTGATGTTACAAAAGTGTCAAATCGGATGAATTCGCATCACGAAATCTGAAATGAATGTGGAAAAAGTACATTCATGCATTGAAAATATGCATTTTTGGTCAAATTTAGTTGTTTTTGGTCATTTTTGGTCAAATTTGGTCGTTTTTGGTCAAATTTAGTCATTTTTGGTCAAATTTGGTCATTTTTGGTCAAATTTGGTCATTTTTGGTCAAATTTGGTCATTTTTGGTCGTTTTGGTCAAATTTGGTCATTTTTGGTCAAATTTGGTCATTTTTGGTCAAGTTTGGTCATTTTTGGTCAAGTTTGGTCAAATTTGGTCATTTTTGGTCAAATTTGGTCAAATTTGGTCATTTTTGGTCAAGTTTGGTCATTTTTGGTCAAATTTGGTCATTTTTGGCCAATTAATTCATTATTAATTTTATATATTTAAAAATTTAAGAAATTAAAATAAAATTTAATTGCACTAGAAATGTGTTGATGTTTATTTCAGTATTTGATCACTAGAAGGCATGTTGGTTAAATAATGCAACATTAACAAAAGGGTGATGCAACCTAAAGCTTATCTCTAATGATAATACATAATAGGACTACTCTTCTAAGTATCTGCTGACTTTAAAAACAAATTTTCTATTTAAATTTAAGATTCATCAATGAAAATTATGTACAACTCAACAAAACCATATTTGTATACAGTATAAAATGTCTTGTTATAAGATGTAATTATGTAATTTTCCAACTCAATCATTAGGTGCATCCAATTAAAAAGGCGGTTTTTGAAATTGATTTCAATTTTCAACAATGATCTAAAATGGCAAAATAGTGGCCTTGACAACGGGCAAATCAACGTGACGAAATTGGTTTTCAGAAAAATTTGTAAAATATGATGTCAAAAGCATCTACATCCGGTTTTGTTTGTTTTATTTTTATTTTAACTCTCAGATAGGCAAGCTTTAAAAATAACATTAGTGGATAACCCATAGACACGATCATGTTCATATTTTGGGTCAAGTAGTTAAAGCGCTGTTGCATTTGGTTGAAAAAACTACCGCTGTTGGCGCTAGTTTTTTTCCAAAAATGGCCGCTGCACATGCACACGAATTTTCATCTTTACTCGGCTTTCCTGCTTCACAATCTTTTTCAATGTGATCGTCTGCTAGTAACCCTGAACAGAAGCGCTTTAGCCAATATGCAGTGAAGCCGGCTTTTTTTTTCTGCTGCAGTTTTAAGGGGCTAAAATTTGCCGATCAATTATTTCAATAAATATCGAAGCAAATACTTCAAATTTTTTTTTATATAAAGTTTATTAGTATTTGAACAAAGTCAGAAAATTTCAGCTTCATAAGATAAGCCAAAAAAAATTTCCTATTTAAGAAAAGAGCTGAACACAATTGTGTCATAGGTTGCCCATCCAAGAGTTAAAAACTATCATATCAAATTGCTATTGAAAACAAATTGTTGTTAATTAAGTGATATATGCATTGAAGTTAAACTCTATTTAACAATTTGTGCACGAAACTCCCATTGGTTAATGGCCTATGTATTGAACCGAAAGTATATATTGTGGTATCTTATTTTAATCCTCTAGTTAAGCTGAGTCGAAAAATATTGTTTTGCAGTCCAATAATGTGTGAGCCATTGTTAACAAATGAAAACGCTTGTAAAATATTTAAAAAATCTATTTACATTTGGGTTTTTGTATTGTTGCGCACATTTTTTTGTTACGAAACAATGATTTTTCGATTCAGCTTGACTAGAGGATTAAAATAAGATACCACAATATATACTTTCAATACAATGCAAAAAAGTTCACTTTTAAGTTTCGTGCATGAATTGCTGATAGAGCATAGATGTTTTATATATCTGGTTTTTGAAAACGGGAAAATCGGTGAAATCGGTGAAATCGGTGAAATCGGTTTTAATTGAATTGTTATAGATAACTTCATTAATGAGTCATAATGAACTTTTTGTTCGAAAAACTTAGTTTGGCTATAGGAAAAAATATCCACACTTGTTCCATTTAATAGTTATTTGAGTGAGCCTAAAAATCGAGGTGACTATTTTTGAGTCATTTTTATGATCGTTTATGATCGTTTATTGTTCGTTTTATGTTCGTTTATGCCCTTTTATGGTCATTTTTCAAATTATTTTTTTATGTATATTAAAAAATTGCTGAGAAAAGGCTCTAGCCAATGGGAGTTTCTTGCAATGTTTTGGAAACGGAGTTTAGATTTGCAGTGCATGTCAGTGAAGCATCTGACCAATCACCATTGTTAGAATTTAGTTTTTCCATTTAATACCTAGAGGAATTTAAATCTAAGTGTATTACTCCTCAAATAATGATGACTATCCAGTCGTAAAACCACACACTTAACGTGAAATGTTTTACGCATGATTCGGTACCAATTAAAATTGAAGTAGGTATCCGCAAGTAACCGATGTTGACTTTTCCATTCTGATTCTGTCAACAACACTAATCAATTGTGGAAATTCCTTGTAGTTTTAAAATGACCATATACTTGTATGTGCTAAGAAAAAAAAGAAGAAGAAAAAAAAAAAAAGCCAATGACTCATGAATAAATGGAGATTCAAGTACTGACTCTTGAGTGCTGCACCATTTTGAAAGCACAATGCTTTCTCCTCATGATTGTTTCATCAGCAGGAAAGAAGGGAGGATGTAGGGCAGCAAGGGAGAATACAGTTCCTCCTGTGCTTTGAATTTGTCAGTCAAATACCATCAACAAATTGGCTAGTGTCATCCCTTTGGATCAATGCAATATCACATTATCTCTTTACCCCTACTGTATATTTATCACTTCCCTGCATCTAATTGGGGCAAATCATTATTTTCAATTTTCCTCTTTTTATTATCAAATTTTCAACAAAAAAAAAATTAAAAAAAAAATTAAAAAAAAAAAATAGTCAACTGAATTTGAATTTATTGACTAAATGTAAATCTGTACAGGGAAGGAAGTTCTTGGGTGGTAACACCTAAAGTCTTGTCAAAATGGTCTGGAAATCAATAAAGTTGCAATTTGTGACAAGACATTAGTGACACCTGATTGTGGTTTTAATTATTTGCCTCACTTCCCTGTTGATGTTGATAGATACAATTACCATTGAGTACATAATTGGGACATGAGTGAGTATATTGAGGCGAGTTTATGTGCGCATAGATGGACACAATAGGTGTTTAAATAGTGACCATCTAATGGACAACAGCTGGTCTTGTATCCTTGTGTGGGAAATTGGGAAGAAGCAAACAGAAATACAAGTGCTGGAATTAATGGAGCGGAAAATATTGGACATTTTTAATGATTTTTTCGTAGAAGTTTGGTGATTATACACAGAAATTTGGACATTTTGAAAGAAATTTGGTGATTTATAGAAATAAGAGATTTGGACATTTTGGTGATTTAAACAGGATTTTGGTGATTTAAACAGATTTTGGTGATTTATAATTAGAAATTTGGTCATTTTGGTAATTTATAGTCAGAGATTTGAACATTTTGGTGATTTAAACAGGATTTTGGTGATTTAAACAGCATTTTGGTGATTTAATCAGCATTTTGGTGATTTAATCAGCATTTTGGTGATTTAAACAGCATTTTGGTGATTTAAACAGCATTTTGGTGATTTAAACAGCATTTTGGTGATTTAAACAGCATTTTGGTGATTTAAACAGCATTTTGGTGATTTAAACAGCATTTTGGTGATTTAAACAGCATTTTGGGGATTTATAATTAGAAATTTGGTCATTTTGGTAATTTATAGTCAGAAATTTGAACATTTTGGTGATTTATAGTCAGAGATTTGAACATTTTGGTGATTTATAGTCAGAAATTTGAACATTTTGGTGATTTTAAACAGATTTGGTCACTTTGTTGATTTGAACAAAGAGATTTGGTGATTTATAGTCAGAAAATTTGATTTTTGCATTTTTGATGACATAACACATAAATTTATTGGCTTAATTTTTATCAATTTAACAAATTTACATTTATTTTATTTTTGCTTTTTTTCTTCTTTGCATATATAATTAATATGTGCTATGAGGGATGAACTAACAAAACTCTACAGTTTGCCTGACCAAATCTCAAGAGAAATTTCAAAAAATAAACAAAATGCAATGCAAGAAATTAGAGAATACCAAAATTGAGTTAACAATTGGAGTTGGAACCGCATGAATTTGTTTTGCTACAACAATTTTCTTTTTATATATATATATATATAAAAAAAAAAAAAAAAAAAAAAAAAAAATTAACCTCAAAAGACGTGGTGTTTATTAAATTATTCTAATTCCAACACACTCAATTTGTATATTTTTCCAATCAACAAACGAAACAATAATAAAATTCAAGGGAATTTAAATTCCATATTTTACTATACATTACTAGACATAGCACTAACGACCATTACTGAATTGCCAAAATTGCCAAACCAAGAATAAATTTTCTTTTCAATATTTGATGTGTTACACCACATCCACCGCAACTGCCACTTTTAATAATTATTTACTCAAGAGAACACATTGTTATATATATGGTGATTATACCAGTTGTAATTAAAAATCTTTCTTTCTCCATTTGAATACAATTCAACAACACTTAAACCATAATTTACACATTATATGATATATGACTAGCCTCTTACCTAGATACAACACAAAATTAACCCGAATATCAGCTAACCACAAATTAATTATATTCTAATGAATGGGATCAGACACAACATTTTTCTCCTGGTAACCAAATATCACATGACCAAACACCAAAATTTTTGGTCACAAATTTAAATTTAATTTTTGGTATTTAGTCAAAACACCGAAAACTGATGAATATCAAATTAGATGTATGCTAATTACTATATATATAAAAGGCTAGAGTTCTGTCACGCTTTCCCGTTATAATAACGCTGCCACGCCATTCGTTGCAATAGTTGAGTCATTGCAATGAGGTGCGGGCTACATTGTTGTTTTGTGTTCTTCTGCGTTCCTCATTGTATATAACAAAAGGCCAGAGTTGTGTATTGTTACCCCGACAATGCAACGACGCCGCACTATGCCGACAATGCAACGACGCCGCACTATGCCGACAATGCAACGATGCTGCACTACGCCGACAATGCAACGACGCCGCACTATGCCGACAATGCAACTAAGCACCGGAAGACGGGCAATCATCTGGTAACACCATCACACGTAGCGAAATAAACATCCGTCTAAGGACGAGGTGACCAACTGAACTTTATTTAACAATTCTTGCACGAAACTACCATTGGTTAATGGCCTATGCATTGTACTGAAAGTATATATTGTAGTATCTTATTTTAATCCTCTAGTTGAGCCGAGTCGAAAAATCATTGTTTCGTAGTCCAAAAATGTGCGTGCCATTGTTAACAAACGAAAACGCTCGTAAAATATTTAAAACAATTATTTACATTTGGGTTTTTGTATTGTTGCGCACATTTTTTGGCTACGAAACAATGATTTTTCGACTCAGCTCGACTAGACGATTAAAATAAGATATCACAATATATACTTTCAGTACAATGCAAAAAAGTTCACTCATTGGTTTCGTGCACGAATTGTTGGATAGAGTTTAGTTTCTTAATATTTAAATAATAATGAAACTTACAAGATGTTTTGTAAATTTGAAAATCACTCTTATGTAAAATGGTATTAGGGTCCATTTACAGTTCTATAATTGGTCAAGTAGTGGAATTCGGTCTCGAACAAGAGAATATTCCACATTCCTCGACATGCATTAGCAAGCAAAAGCGCTTAAGCCTAAACAAGGAATGCGTGAAATTCTCTCCTATTGTGTTTGGACGCACACATACACGATCTGATGGCGAGCCAAGAAATTCATAAATTGATTGAGACTTTTAATAAAGGCCGTTGCTTTTCCCCGTCAACACGCGATGGATGGAACAATAGTGTTCATTTGTTCGAAAAATGAGGGTTGTTGGATTGCATCGATTTGTTGCCTATTTTCTTTGCTCTTGTTCTGGCGAGTCAGCAAGAAAATCAACAACACAATCAATGACAACATGAACAAAAAAAATATATAGTAGATGCGAAGAAAAAAATAATTGAATAAAAAATTTAATTATATTTGAATAAATTTATTCAGCACAGTCCAATGAATCCTTAAATATCATTAGAAATTCAACAAATCCACAAAATTTGTACTTTTTCTTCGAAATTGATTGTTGGCTTTCTCTCAAACCACTTATTTCGAAGTGTTGGCGCACAAGTGACATGAATCTGAACTAAATTAAAGGGTTAACAACATCAAATTTTTTAATTGGTCCATTGGATCAAGGATTATTTAAAACCCTTAAATAATTTTTAAGAGTTATTTTGAAAAATATTTTCGGGTTAAAATCCAATGTTTAAGTTGTGAAAACGACCAGAGAACAATATGAAAAGGTGCGAGTCCAAAACGATGACACTCGTCAAGAACACCAAGAGATAAAAGAGAACGATGACTAAAACGATGACAATCGTCAAGAACATTAAGGGATAAAAGATAATGATGACCAAATCGAGAATTTGCGAATTTATTATCAGTTGTGACGTAAACCCTTTGTATTTAACATAAGGAATACCAACTGTGACGTCAGAAACAGCGCTCTGCCAGCAGTGGCCAACAATGTTCCTCACTAAACTCAAATAAGCTGTTCGAGTAATTTTTTTAAACGTGTTCCGAAAACTTAAATATCTGATGTTGTAAACCACGATATGACTTTGGTCAAAAACTAAATGACATTTTCATTATTATCTTTACCAAGGTCTCGTGAGACTAATTTAATTAATGAAACTGATCATTTTGATTAAACAAAATTGGAAAAATAAAATCGGAAATTATTCCCTAGCAATCAGAACAAAATTGACACCCATTAATCCTAATATAACTAGCTAAAACAAGACTCCCATCAAAAAAAAAAATCAAAAAAAAATCAAATTCCCTCAAGATCCCTAAAAAACTAAACCAATTTCAAGTGCAAATCTAAATTACAAGCACTAAACTTTTCGTTCAACTTTGCAAAGGTATAAAAACCACTAGTGCACCCAGGGGTAACCACGAGAAACTCGAGAGATGCAATGCACTGAAACATCCTCAATGACCAAACACTTGGATCTTGTCAATATCTCTTCACAGAGGCAATCAAGCATTACAAGCACAAAATAACACTATAGGAGGATTGGAAAAGTCATTTAAACGATTGTAACCACGTTTATACTTGTTTAAATGTCAATTTGCACGTTGTTTACACGAATTAATTTGTGTAAATGTTGTTTATTCCTGTTAGACGGAAATGGCCCATTTTCATTGTGCAAATGCACGTTCAACGGAAATTGATGTGTTAAGAGTTTTATTTGCCGTCATCTTGAATCCTCGCTTCAAATGTGAGTAGTAACAATGTGCATGACACTCAGAATTGTTAATATCTAATGTTACTTTTGTTGTAAAAGGAAAGCAGGCAAGAATGATGCGCTTGCTAAGAAACATCTGCTCCATTGCTCAAGTACAGCTTGTTTATGTATTATGGCAGTCATTCTTGCCTGCTTTCCTTTTACAACAAAAGTAAAATATTAGATAGTAACAATTCTAAGTATCATGCACATTGTTACTACTCACATTTGAAGTGAAGATTCAAGATGGCGGCAAATAGAACTCTTTAAATGCCGAATTCTGTTGCACGTGCATTTGCACGACGAAAATGGGCTGTTTTCATTTAACACGGTTGAACGACGTTTACACAAATTAATTTGTGTAAACAACGTGCAAATTAAAATTTAAACGAGTGTAAATGTGGTTACACTCTTTTAAATGATTTTCCGAACCCGCCTAGTATCAGTTGCACTAGTCGTTTAGTGCAAAATAATTTTCGAACACGCCCAGTGTAAATTCCAGTGTAAATTCCAGTGTTAATTCCAATGTAAATTCCAGTGTAAATTCTAGTGTAAATTTCAGTGTAAATCCCAGTGTAAATTCCAGTGTAAATTTCAGTGTAAATCCCAGTGTAAATTCCAGTGTAAATCCCAGTGTATCCCACTAGTCGGGTTCGAAAATTTATTTAAACGAGTGTAAATGTAAATTTGCACCTTGTTTACACGAATTATTTCGTGTAAATGCCGTTTAACTCGGTTGCACGGAAACGGCCCATTTTCATCGTGTAAATGAACGTTCAACGGAAATTCGCGTGCAAAGAGTTCTGTTTGCCGCCATCTTGATTCCTCGCTTCAATGTAAGTAGTAACAATGATTATAATTATAATTATAAGCTGTGGTAACAATGTGCATGATTCTCAAAATTGTTACTATCCAATGTTACTTTTGTTCTAAAAGAAAAGCAGGCAAAAATGATGTGCTTGCTGGAAAACATCTGCTTCGTTAAGCTTGTTTGTTTATTACGGCAGCCATGTTTGTGTGAATTATGTGAAAATTCCAGTGTAATATTCAGTGTAAAATGCAGTGTAAATGCAACCTTTGAACTCGAAAAGTCAGTCGTGCAACTTGACATTTGCACTATCAGTTGCACTGGTCGTTCAGTGTAAAATCATTTTCGAACCTGCCTAGTGTAAATTCCAGTGTTAATTCCAGTGTAAATTCCAGTGTAAATTCCAGTGTAAATTCCAGTGTAAATTCCAGTGTAAATTCCAGTGTAAATTCCAGTAGGCACATTCCAAAAGTCTCGTGTCAGCTAACGCGACCGTGTCGTGTTGTAAAATGTCACGTGAGTTACACGCAGAACCAATCACGTGTTCGTTTTAGCCCGTGTTTGTAGCACGACACGGTCGCGTTATTCTCACGAGACTTTTGGAATGTACCTAGTGTAAATTCCAGTGTAAATTCCAGTGTAAATTCCAGTGTAAATTCCAGTGTAAATTCCAGTGAAATTCCATTGTAAATGCATATGCAACTTATTAATTCGAAAAGTCAGTTGTGCAATTGACATTTTACACGATCAGTTGCACTAGTTATTCAGTGCAAAATCATTTTCGAACCCGCCTAGTATGATGACATCATCCAGCATCTACAACTTGGTCTACAAATACAACAACAATTTATTTGCATATACAATTTTTTTTTAAACCTTTGAACATTTCATATTTTATTGCATCCACAGATGCCAACCCTTTAATACAAAATATCAGGCAGGCATTAGAAACTCCATTAAAACTCCTCTCCCTAAATTACTCAGCCCTCATTCTATTATCCCATGGGACACTTTTTTTTCTTTTTTTTTTTACTTATATGCCCATATGAGTAATTACTTTATTTAACCCTCACTTTTGATATGGGGTATAAGTGGAAGGGTTGGCTATACTATAAAAGAGTTTGGTGGACCAAAATTTAATCTAAAAACCACCAAGATTATGATATAAATGGGGCTTTGGAAAAACTGGTTGATGATTTGATAGTGTAAACGGATGAAGAAGAAAAGTGATATTTTTGACAGTAATTAGATGAAAAATGATGGAAGCTTTTAAAACTGGCATTTTCTTGGTTATTTTTTTTTTTTTGAGGTTCAAAATGCATGAAATGAATAAAACGAATAAAATGAAAGAAAGGGAATTTTCATTTTTTGTTTTAATAAGTGCTACACTAAATTATTCATAAAGGAAAGGAGAAATTAACAAGATATTAAAGTTGGCAATTCATTAGAGCGCATCTGCTGTGTCTTTTGTTTCCATGGGCCATGCAATAAAGAATAAAATGCAAAGAAGAACAACTAGAAAAACAATAGCTGCATTCAAAATTGCATCGTAAATCAATCAAGAGTTGAAAATTTGAACATTTGCATTTTAAATTAAAAGCGCATTTTCTGTTTATTTCTTAATTGGTAGTTGCACAAATGGGGTGAATCATTTCAAGTGGAAAGAGGTAAAACTTTTTTTTTTTAGAACCATGTGACCATAAAACCTCCATGTTTCTAATTAAACTCTATTTAACAATTCGTGCACGAAACTCCTATTGGTTAATGGCCTATGCATTGTACTGAAAGTATATATTGTGGTATCTTATTTTAATCCTCTAGTTGAGCTGAGTCGAAAAATCATTGTTTTGCAGTCCAAAAATGTGCGTGCCATTGTTAACGAACGAAAACGCTCGTAAAATATTTCAAAAAATTATTTACATTTGGGTTTTTGTATTGTTGCGCACATTTTGTGGCTACGAAACAATGATTTTTCGACTTAGCTCGACTAGAGGATTAAAATAAGATACCACAATATACACTTTCAGTATAATGAAAAAAAGTTCACTTTTTAGTTTCGTGCACGAATGGTGTCGTCAGGCCCAAAAGTAAACAAATTTGGCATATGACGTCATAGGGGCTCAGCGAATTACTTTATGATTTAAGCTATCTTGGAGTTTAGTTGCCTCGTGCACGAATTGTTGGACAGAGTTTCGCTGCCTGCATGGTGTGCAGTGAAGCCATTTGGGCAGCAACGGCCAGAGGAGATAAGCGCTGCTACTAATTACTAATATTAAAGTGATACAAACTTCTCAGCACTACACTACGAACAATATTTTTCAACAGTAATATCACAAGCGCTGGGGAGTTTAACGAAGCAGGCCCTAACAATGAATGTTTCTATACATTGACAAAATTACGAGTGCATCCCAAAAATTGGAAACTGAATATATCACGAGTGTCCAGTGATCTGAATAAATCACCAGTGCCCTCAGGGCACAAGTGGTTTATTCAGATTTCAATTTTAAATGCATGAGTGGTTTTTTTCAATGGGGAAAAATTTTATCTAAGAACAGGTGTTGCTTCGTTGGTTGCTCTATACCACTGCCTCTCCTTGTGTTCTTTAGCCTCTTATGCTTAGTTCACACTGGTGTTCACACTACTCCCTAACGTAACTCAAGGAGGCTGCGCAATGCATTGTGGGCTTAAAAATGCAGACGTAGACTTAAGTTCTTACTTCAAAATCGATTTTGAAGTAGGACGTAACGTAACTTAAGAACTTAAGGCCAACCAATGAGAACACAGCTGCTTCTCTCAACGAGATTAAATGAGAAATTGCGTGATTTTTGGCCTCCATTGCAGCAAGCATGGAACACTCATCACAAGTAGATGCCAACTCAACTCTAGAGAAAAAAAAGCCAAGGAAAATGATTTTGATCGCAGATGAAGTGAAATTGTACGGTGAGTGAGCGTGAGTGAGCTTCGCGAGTGAGCGCGAGTGAGCCTCGCGAGTGATCACGTAGATGTGATTGTTGTTAAATTTTTTTGACAGTTTTTATAGTTTAAAATCATTATTGCTACTAACAGTAGCAAATCATCTAATAATTCTTCCTCATTATTCATTTCTAAAGTAGCCATTGTGAAACTGTTTAATCTGGTTTTGGATCTAAATCCAATTTATTCTGATTGGTCGGTTTACATTTACTTAACGCAAGCAGTGTGAACCAAACCTTACGTTACTTTCCTTAAGTTACGTTAATTTTCCTTAAGTTACGTTACGTTACGTCCAGTGTGAACTAAGCATTATACTCTCTTAATCCCCTGGTGACCGCCAGGTCACTTCCGGTGATCATCCCATCCTTGCTTCCATCTAGTGGTGGATGGGATACGGGCCCATAGAGTAATGGTAGTCAGTGGGGGTACCATAACCTGGTATGGGTAATCCGTCACAACAGAACTATCAATAGTACGGCTGTTATTGGCCTATTTGAATTGCACCAACCAATCCTAGGCGCTGTCTCATAACAATGGGCCAATAATGTACTTGCTCTAGATTCTCATAAAAATATTTCTTTCTTAAAAAAAATTTAAATTCCAAAAATCAATACAAATTACTTGGACTATATAATTTGCAAACAAATTAACTGTTTTTTAAAACTATCTTAACTAGACACACACTTCAACAAACAAAAAAAAAACACTTTTTATTAAATTTAGACAGGTTGATCATAGGTGGCGCAACACGCAATAGTTCATGTCTCAGCAGTTACTATAAATTGCTCTTGTTTGTTGTGATTCATGGATATGCTCATCTTGACAGTTTTATATGGGGTTGGGTAAAACTGAGTCACCTTGAGGAAAACAAAGAGTTTGTCTTCATAATTCAAGTCAATGAGATGATTCCTCTCATTTTTTTTTATCTCTCATAAATTGGCAACTCCTAGATAAGAGAAGAAAGCTATTGAAGAACAAGTTTGACGAAAAATTAATGTTGCTCATTCCTTCCACGAACATTTCAATTACAATTTATAAATGACTAAAGATAAATTTTTTTTTGCTATATAGAATATATATATATATATATATGTATAAAACTTTATTTGCTATAAATTTTTTTTTCTGCAAGAATTCCAACTTTTTTATGGATATTTTTATGTCAAATGCACTTTTCGGTTTTACAGGAAACTCCGATCCATTTTAAAGTCATTTGAGAAACATTGCTTGAATATTATATAAATAAAAGTTGGAGTTAGAAATAATTTTTATATACTTGTATATAAAAAAATTTGTCAGGGAAGTTTAATGAATATTAATCTTGTTACCAATTACTATCGAGGAGGAAAAAATGTTTAAAGATCAAGTGCAATCTAAAATTTAATTTTAATATGTGAAAGAGTGTTAACAATAACATGTACCGGTATTTTATTTTTTTGAATTTTTGGCTCACCTTTTGTCATGCAATGCATCATGATCAAGCAAGGATTGAATGTCGTCACCAGTTCTGATTGTTAACAAAATAACCATCAGAGCACGCGCATATTCATACGCATGCTCATATTCATACGCATGCTCAGAGAGTTGAAATTAGACTAAACCTGAGAACTAGTTCTGGATCATTTGAATTTTAGGATTGGGAACGTCATTTGACCATGATGCTTTGCATTGTGGAGAAGGAATATTGGAATTGTTATATAATAATAAATATGCAACAATAAAATATTTAAAAAAATGAAATATATGTTGTTGTTAACACTCTTTCACACATTAAAATTAAATTTTAGACTGCACTTGACCTTTAAATATCTAATTGTTTTTCTGCTCATTAGAGTTCAACGAATTGATTTTTTGCTGCACATTTTTTTGCGTTTTAGAGTTATATTAAAAACAGGAGTTTGGAATTGAAATGGATCACATCATATACCTGACAACTGAATCATCTTTAAATCTACTTAGCTTCATTTATTTACTTATTAAATTTAGTTAGTTATGTGTAATAACTAATACATTTATTTAAGGGTATAAATACAATTATTTTCATATACTTGTAGGATGATATGATACAAGGCAAATTAAATTTTGGGATGATCCTAGTGGGAGTTTTTTGAAATAACTAGTTTAACCCTCAAAGCCCCATCCTATACCACAATTGTGACCAGCTGCAGTTGTAAATAAAAATTTTTTTAAAAAAATTTTTAAAAAATTTGAAATTTGCAGTAGCTGTTAAGAATATGCATTTACATTTTCTGAATTAATTTCATTGCAATCAGGCATAAAATGAAAAAGTTATTGTAAAAAGAAAAAACGGTCCCCTTAAATTCCCAGATTAAGTTTTTGGTTGTTTTCACTGCAAATTTTACTCTAGTGAGAGCGCTTTTAGAATATTGTGCCCCCTATATATAAACTAAATAACCATACACAGCATTAACCCTTCATCTTTGAAACACATGGTCAACTGAGTTAGTGTGAAACTAATTTCAATTTAAATTAAGTTGATTATTATTATAAATAAATGATTAAAAACACCTTGCATGCTGTTTAAAACAACATTTTGACCGCATGTCTTGATTATTACAATTGGTGACACCTAGTGTTGGTTGGAGAAACCATGGTAACAGCACTAAAGCGCTTGAAAGTAGAGACTCCAAATGGTCACAATTGTGACCATTAATTGGGCTCTACGTTGTTCCAAAATTTCAGGGCTTTGAGGGTTAACCAAAACACCACAGAAGAACTGTGATTAGATTAATAATAACAACTACAATGTTGTGATCTTCTGAGATGAGAGACTATGAGAGTTCACATTGAAGGTAACGTAACGTAACTTAAAAAAATTTAACGTAACTTAACAAGTATAGTATTGTTTACATTGTTTGTAGAGAGTAAATGTAAACTGGCCAATCATGTAATTTTTCATTCCATCTCGTTTTTTTGCGAGAAGCTGATTGGTTGTCATAATAATCTTAAGTTACGTTACTTCCTAAACTCTATTTAACAATTCGTGCACGAAACTTTCATTGGTTAATGGCCTATGCATTGTACTGAAAGTATATATTGTGGTATCTTATTTTAATCCTCTAGTTGAGTTGAGTCGAAAAATCATTGTTTTGTAGTCGAAAAATCATTGTTTTGTAGTCGTGTGCGTGCCATTGTTAACAAACAAAGACGCTTGTAAAATATTTAAAAGAATTATTTACATTTGAGTTTTTGTATTATTGCGCACATTTTTTGGCTACGAAACGATGATTTTTCGACTCGGCTTGACTAGAGGAAAATAAGATATTACAATATATACTTTCAGTACAATGCAAAAACTTCACTTTTTAGCTTCGTGCATGAATTGTTGGATAGTTTACTCATTCAAAATCAATTTTGAAGTAGGAACTTAAGTTTACGTCTGTGCATTGCGCAGCCATTTTGCGTTACGTTACGGAGTGGTGTGTGAACTAATATCATTAGCATTTTTTTTAAATATAACCAAATATTGAATTTTATAAAATTTAGTTATAACCGAAAACCAAATTCTAAATAACAAATATAAAATTGTTGTTTTTAAAATTTTATTTCATAAAAAAGCGAGCGTGCTTTGAAAGAGAATTTTCTTACCGATATTGAGGATTAGTGCACCGAAGAGACGGGTGCTGGTGTATGTAAGTGATTTTTTTTTAATCTCTAGAAACGTGTAGAAAAGCTGCTTTAGTTGGTTTGAATAAAGGCGGGTTTTAGTAGTTTTATAATCTATGATAAAAGCAATGGATGCAGAAATAGAAATTTAAAAAAAAAAAAAAAGTACATTCAATACTTAATCAAACTTGTATATTGATTAATGCAGGCAACAAATAATCCTTTAAATCTTATTTTATACTTTTGCCCAGTTTTTGTTGTGTATATGTATATAGAGATTTTGCAGTCTGGAATTTGATGAATTTCAAAAGAATATGAAATAAGCCAATTTTTATTTTTATGTGCAATTTTTCCAACGTTTTATTACTTTTTTATTTGAAAATGAAATGAAACTTGTTTTTTTTGGTTTTTTTGGTTTTTTTTTTATTGTTTTGAATAAATCTAAATCATGACATTATATGCATTCAAAAAAATGCAATTTAGTGAAAATGTATATCAAACGTGTTTTGCTTCAAAATTTCAAAATTTTCTAAATTTTCTCAATTTTCTAAACAAAAAATAAAATAAAATAAAATAATAATTCAGAGGTGGGAGCACCGGACCTCTATCTCCCCCTCTCGGTTTTATTTTACATTTCTTCTAAACTTGAGTAGTTGGTTCCCAACTTTTCTCATTATTATTATCTTTTCATATAAAATTTAAAATCTCATTTCCACTTTGTAATAGCATTTCAAACTTTGCCATGCAGTGCTGGGTAGCAAACTTTTCAACAATTTTTTTTTCTTTCAAGTAAAACTGGTTGTAAGCTGCTTGTTGTAATCTTCTTTTGCAAGTATTGGTTTGAATGCTCCAACATGATGGTTTTCTGTTAAAGTAAGAGCACTGCAGGTTTACATTTGACCAAACACATACATTTTGTGAATATGGAATATTTCCTTTCTGAACATTGGAAATCCAAACTTAAATTGTGCAGTTGGAAAACAAATTATTTCAAGCTTCTGAGAGCAATTGGCAAATCTTGAACAAACAAGACCTCTGACTGTGACTCATTAATTGGATCTTCAAACAACTGTTTTGAAAATTGTTTCTGTGCCATACAGAGAAACCAAATTTAATTTACTTGCAACAATAACTTTTACAATAGAAAAAATATTGTTAACAACAAACTTGTTTTAAGAAATTTGTTTTCTTGCATTGGATTTTATATTTGTAATCAAACTCGTGAAACAACCCAATGTTGAGTCAACATTTTTGAATGTCAATCGAATGTTTGAATGTTGTGTTCATAGACAACGTCCTCCGTTAGATATTAAATCAACTTTCTGAAACAAAAAACAAACAGTTGAATGTGAATTGTCGATAAGCAACATTCATTAGACGACGTATCGACATTTTGATACAACGATTAAACGGGGGAATTATTAGTTGTTGATATGCAGCATTCGTTTAATGTTAAATCAACATTTTGTTATCTTTGAATATTGAAAAAAAGCATTTGAGAAATTTGACCTAGCGTTGCATGCATTGGCTGCATATTGAGCCATTAATGCTTATGGTGCAACCAACCAGAAACAAAAGGAATGCATTTGACATTAATTCGACTAAACAGATCTCTTAAGTACCAATTGTCATACAATATACACATTGTTCAACAAGTGCACTATAACTTGGATTACTCACGCTTTGAAAGCCGGCTAATAGCGAAAGCAAGCGTGGCAATCTAGAACATAGGTATTTTAAGAGACAAATAAGCTATATAAAGCTCATGGAATCTTGATATACAATTTTTTACTATACATGATGCAATTATTGCTAAATGATCTGTATTGCTTTGCAGTTGCCATGGAAATGAAAGCTCAGTATGAGACTTTGTTAAATGCATCACATACATGTTTTATGATATTTACAACAAAACCATACTTATTATTTACCAACAATCTCTTTTGTTATGTATAAAAAGTGCTTTGTGTTGTGTATGAAGCAAGAAAGTAGAAATTGTTGTAGTTGATTTTTTTACATGTTTTCCAGCTTAAAATATTTGAAGTTGAATGCCCTTTGGGTGAGAAAATTGTCTCTTTTATCATATAATTATGAATTTTGGCAACACATAGCTCACATTCTTCTGATGTGCTCATATAGAAGGAAAAAAAACTAGAAGAAAAAAATCGGTGCACGAAGAATGTTCCATGCTTGCAATATTAATGTAAACTAATCTTTCAGCTACTGATGAAACCAAGTCGAGATTAAAACTTAGAGTGATTTTATTAACTAAAAACTAAGATTATATACAGAAAATAAAGATAAGATAAGATAAGCTCTAACTGACTTCTGATTCGCTAATTGAGTGGTCACGTCTACGTGACCACGGCTGCTACGCCACCTATCGTGTTTCTTTTTCCTCAAAAATTCCACATTAATTATACAGAAGAAGTATAGAAGAAGATTATTACCAGCAAGTATATATTTCTTGGCTGAAACACAGGAAATATTTTAAAGAATATTTTGCAATAAAATTTCTTTGTATAAAATTTTTCCCTTGAGGACATTGATAGTACACAATGCAAATTGATGGTTCTCTATTTCTCATGGCGCATGAAGTAGTCACTTTAATGTACGATGCTGTTGCCAAATGTCAATGTTTTCCAAATGCAGTTTGTGAAAATGGGAATAGAAGAATGACATTTTTTGAGTTGTACCGTTTGAAATATTAAACAGCAGAGATTTTGCATTTCCTCTTTGGTGTGCTTTTATTTGTGGAAGTTTTACTTTTACTTTTTCGTGGCATCAAGAGTGTGGACGAATTTATTTGTAACTGTGAATTAGCTTCTCATTGGCTTTTTATGTGGGGATGTATGTGTACTAAAAGAATGAACATTAATGCAAATTCTCTTAAGGCTAGTTCACAATGGATGCAATGGCATTTACAATGAGCTAAAATTTTGCAAACTCTACGCACGTCGGTTGCAGGCGTAGTTTGCGTGCAAAGCTAGACTTAAATAATTTGACGTATTCTACTTCCTAGTGACTGACGTCATTCTACTTCCTGGTGACTGACGTCATTCTACTTCCTGGTGACTGACGTCATTCTACTTCCTGGTGACTGACGTCATTCTACTTCCTGGTGACTGACGTCATTCTACTTACTGGTGACTGACGTCATTCTACTTCCTGGTGACTGATGTCATTCTACTTCCTGGTGACTGACGTCATTCTACTTCCTGGTGACTGACGTCATTCTACTTCCTGGTGACTGACGTCATTCTACTTCCTAGTGACTGACGTCATTCTACTTCCTAGTGACTGACGTCATTCTACTTCCTAGTGACTGACGTCATTCTACTTCCTAGTGACTGACGTCATTCTACTTCCTAGTGACTGACGTCATTCTACTTCCTAGTGACTGAGCATGCTCAGTGGACTTAAATGTGATTTAGTTCAGGACTGTGTTCACAATGATGTAAACAACTTTCGTACGAAAAACATGACGTACATGCAATAATTGACTCGTTGCATGAAAGCTACGCATCCATGTTAAACTAACTGTTAAACTAAAAAATATCTTGTTTTATCTTAAGAAAACAATTTGAATCTAATTGTTAACAATTCTATATTTGTCAGAATTCTGAGTAGCTAATGTTTATATGTATTATTGTTTAGTTTGTGTTTTTTTGACAGTTGGCTAAGCTTTTATTAGGGGAATCTCTCTAACTCTCTAAGGTCTTCTCTTTACCGAGTAACATGTTTGTTTTGGACAAGCAGGCATGTGAGACGACTGACTACAATAGTACCTAAGTGGGTAAAACTCAATTCCTGTTGTCTTTCTCTATTTTGTCACCAACTTTCCTGTTGCCACCGGCTACAGTCGCCGCCAGATATCTTGATGCTAAAATTGAACTGCGCATTGCCATCTGCGCACAACAATCACACCTTTCATAAATGCTGATGCATGCTAGCACATATATTATTGTAATTTTTTATATTTTAAATAACAACATTATAAAAAGCCACAATAATTATTAAGGATTAAGGATTGTATTTGTTTGATAATAAAGTATAGCTAAAGATGTTGCAGTGAAGCAACCAAAGGATTTTATCTGAAGTGTCTGTATAATTGTCATATTTGAAATAATTTATTTATTATTCTAATTTATTTACAATAATTATGTATTGTCATTGTCACATTTACGACAATGACAGCGGACTATATTTTTAATGTAGCATACATCAGCATTTGCGGTTGTTGTGCGCAGTTGGCAATGCGCAGTTCAATTTTAGCATCAAGATATCAGTCACAGTCCTCAATTGACAGATAGAGATCCAAATTGGTTTAATTTGCAAACACATTCTAAAATATTTATTGGTTAGAGAATTGTTTGGCAATCATCAAATATATCTGTTATACCATTTGTTAAACTGAAGCAAAGTTTATTGTTGCTTATCAAAAGGTACTTGTCTATCTGAAGCGAAGTCGTGAAATTCAATTCAATTCAATTCGGTTGTAAAGCGAGTGAAAGTTTGGTGTTGTCACCAGCTGTTACAATTTCACCCCTAAAGGAGAGTTAGAACCCAGTTCTCTCTTTCTCTCACTATCAAGTGACATTTTCTTTTATTGGATTGAGAAGACTGAAGAAGACATGTTCTTCGATACATGGGTCATTGCTCTAGTCAGTGCTATCAATATCTTGCTGCACTCAATGGATTTCAAGTTGTCGATTTCCAACTACGGTACCTATTTTGAGCCATCATTAAAAAGTTATCACATTTCAGAAGGATACAGTGGGATTTTGACAAGAAGAAAGAAAGGAAAAGATGGCTTGACATCTTTGAGTCATAAAAGAACTTTTTTATAATCAATTTTTTAACACACAAAAAGACATCGATGCTATTAAGTGATTTGGAATGACTTTGTTAGGACTTTTATGTTGAAAAATAAAGTTTTTTGTTCTGAAACAAAGAAATTAATTAAAAACAGCAATGAATTCTTCACTTTTGAGACAATAAGGTATACAAGCCCGTCAAACGACGGAAAAAAATACGCGGCCCATAATTTCAGCCAATCCCGTAACGCCAATGTTAAAAAACTGGTGCGCCATCTATCGTGATAGACCACCCAACACTAACGAAGAAATCCACGCTGATCGCCAGGAGTGTGGATACACGTGGATCACCAGAACAGAGACCTTGCTTTGTAAAGTTAAGCAATTTGACCAACGCGATAATAAAGAGCTTGTGGCCGACGTTTTCCAATGAACGTCCTGAATGTCAGACGTCTATAGTGACGTCTTCTTGTCGCGCCAGACGTTTGTAACGACGGATCAAACGTGTGGCGAGATGACGTCACTAGATGTCTGACGTTCAGGACGTTCATTGGAAAACGTCGGCCGCAAGCTCTCTCTTATCGATCAACAACCGACCACCGAATAAACCTAGACAACAGACTAAAACCCAGGAATAGGCCTACACCCAAGGCTTTTCAGACACGAAGGCAGATTAGCAAACGATTGTGTAGGATACTACTGGGTGTCAGTCATTGCCCTCAGTTTCGCACAACAATACTGCTAAAATGGATTTCTCATCTTTTCTTTCTACATCCTTGGTATTACTAGTGGTACATCACATCATGCATTATACACGAGTATACATATACAGAGTGAGGCACTGTTAGGGTTTTCAATCGAGTAATCGAGTACTCGATTACTCGGCGATTTTTTCGAGTAATGAAGTACTCGATTACCCGAGAAAAAATCGTCGAGTAATCGAGTATTACTTATGATGACTGTAAAATCTTTTTTTGATGTTTATTTTGCTTTAAACATACCGTTTCACATTCATATATGGTAAAACATGTGTTTTAAAACGAGAAAATAGTATTAAAATACATATTTCATCACATATGGATGTGGAACTACTGTATACGTGTATACATGTATAAGTCTATCTAATGATGTAAGACGTACGTCACAGATACTGCGGGAAAATTTTACATGAAAGACAAGATTCATCAGGCATCGATTGTGGGCTTGTTGGGTGATATACCGGAATGGTTAGCTTTTTCTAGTAGACATGCTCGGAATTTTTTTATAGCGAATGGCAAACTCTGTCATTTTCCAAAGTTGAAATCGTGTTGTCTTTTTATGGCTGGGATGTAAATGAAGCACGGGGATTTTGTGATTTTGTGATTTATCGAAATTTCATGGTTTTTGTCAAAATTTCATGGTTTTTATCGAAATTTCATTGTTTTTATAGACTCTTTTTCCTTTTAGCATTTTTAAAATAGTCTATTTGGATTACCAAATAAGAAAAAATAATAAAAATAACTTTTAAAAAATTATTGATTCATTTACGTAGGTTATTAAAACATATAAGCTCGTTCATGCTAACTACAAGCACCTGGGGTCGGTTTGTATTACTACCGTAGTAATATTAATAGTTTTTATGACTTCAATTCATTCAACTAGAAAAGCTCAAACGCAGGAAATTATTTTACTTTTTTTTCTATTTTTTTTTTTTTTTTTTTTTTTTTTTTTGTAATATTCGATTATTCGACGAGTACTCGAGAAAATCGAGTACTCGATACTCGATACTCGACTTTTTCGAAAGTCGAGTAAAATGGAAACCCTAGGCACTGTCCTAATGTGTCCAAATAACTTTTGTTAAACTGAAAATGTCACTAATTTGTTGATGGGTGTAAACAAAAAGTTGGTTAAGGGCAATTAAATTCCTACCTTAAATTTGACCTTCAAGATTGTCTTCAAGGTCATTTAACTTGCAACTTCTAAACGGTAATAGATAAAGAAAAAATATCAATTAGAAAGTTGTAGAGAATCGTCTATTTGGCCCGAATCTGTGATTTGTAAGAATCAATCATAGGCATTATTTTACTTGAGAGAATTTTATCAAACTTCAACGTGATCGACGACGATATAAAGTTTCTTACCGGCATTTAAAATTTTATTTCAGTATTTTCATGTTGTTAATTTTTTTTTTTTTTTTTTTTTTTAAAAAAACAAATATATTTAGTAGAACAATTTTCATAATCGATTTGCTGCCTATTTAAACTGAAAAGCCAGAGTCAGTTAGTTTCATACCACTGATAATGAAACTGTCACTCTTTTTTTAAGGGTCATATATTTGTTCCATTATCTCCCACATAATTCCTTTACCACTGTCATTTCTATTTCTATATTTATTTTATTAATATTCTACAATTGTACATTGTAATTAATTAATCAATTTATATTTTTTTTTTCTTTTTTTCCCAGGTAAGCAAATTTTATTTTCAATTCTTCAAGTCTTTTCAACAACAGTAAGTCCATTTTCAACTTCTATATAAAAATTTAAAATAAAAAAAAAAATGTAATTAAATGGAGGGTTGTTATTTGCTGATAACATCAAGGTAAAATGACATTATGTATATGAAACTAGGGGTTGGGGTTGTATCGGAATGAGAGTAGAAAATTGAATTCCCTTACACTCTTCCCCCAGTTATTGCTAAAGGACTATTTTAAATTCTAATGAGGTGAGGGTGAGAAAAGCATTCGTGCGCTCTTTTCGATACGAGGAATGCAGTTGGGCGAGGGACATTTGACACACAGGTTTTGGCTTCATCTATAAATTTCCTCTTACAAATTTCCTGTGATGTGGATTGTCTGTTGGTTATTTTATACTTTTTTTTATTTGTTGTTCCAAAACTGTGATTTTTGTATGTTGACATACATATAAAAGAGATTTATTTACTTATTTTGATTTTTCAAGTGAGGTTGGGAATTGCTGAGTGTATATAGCGTGTTTATTGATGTTTTTCATGTTTCATATCAATATATTCATTGGAATAAATGAATTATTCCGAGTAGGGTTTTAGCATTGTATAAAATGGAAAGTACAATGAGAATTGTACTGATAATCATTGAACTGATTTTTTTTTTAAAGTTGATATTGATTTTTATTGGTAAAATTGAAACTGCCTAGAATCAATACGGTGCTGTTTTAAGGAGAAGCTTAATCATAGCCATCAGTTCTGTTTTAAGGGGAAGCTCAGTCTGTGTGGTGGGTGTGGCAATTTCACTATATTCTGAGTGATGATCAGTTGTCGAATTGAATAGAAATACCTATATATTGTACTCATATAGGGGGATTTTAAGCATTTCATGAATTTTTCAATAGACAATTTGTGATTTCTTGTACAAGATTTTATTTCATTACAAGATTATCTCACATCTCATCCTTTTGTTTTAATGGTTTAACGAGATTTTTGAAAAATTTTGTTATACATTGTTGTTAATTTTTTCTCGTATGGGAAATCGCAAACTGTCTATCATCATGATCATCATATAAAATATTTGTAACCGATGGCAGATGGCGGACCGGTTTTTTAACAGCATTTAACGAGATTGGCTGGGTTATTGGTGATGGTACAAATAATAATTTTGGACATCGTCGCCAAAATATAACTCATATTTAACGGGATCCCACGGGATTGGTGACGCAGGATTTAACGGATTTTGGTGATTTTACGGTAACGTCACGAGTTAAACGGGTTGTTGATAATGGGATATCATGGGTTACTGATGATTTAACCGGGTTATATGGGATTTCACGGGAAATCACAGGTGTGGGTGTTTGAGAAGTTTTTCAAGTTACGTAGAAACGGGTAACTTGATAGTTGGTTAAGTCATTCAAGTGACTTTTTACGATTCTTGAAACTTCAAGTTTATTATTTCTACATGCAATGCATGTTAATTAATTTGTAGTTTAATATTTTTATGCGTGAAAACTAAAAAAAATTTTATCCATTAAAAAAAGTTTTAGCAGTAAAACAACTTCTAGGTTTTACAAGTTTTCATCGTAATAGTAATTTTGTAAAAGTAAAAGCTTTTTTTTTTGTTTAAAACAGTAAAACCACTTTTTAGATGGTGGATGGATTTCACGCGTTTATGCACTGCGCTCACTTAATATTTATCGGGTTTGGACGGCTCTGCGAGCAAAAAGGAAAACTTTTAAAGCTTTTCTTTATATAATATCTAGTTTTGTGAGAAAATGTTGCTTTAAAAATGTAGTAAAAAAAAAGAAAAGTTGCAAAAACAAAATATAATAATTTTAAAATAATTTGTGATAAGAGTGATCCTCTGCCTAACTTGACTGTACACAAAATATACCAATATACATCTACTGTATACTACGTTCGCATTAACCAGGCTAGACAACATTTGCTAGCTTAGCTTAATACATAAAAACTAGCTTAGCTTATGTTGTCGAGCCAGACTGTTCACACCTAGGGTACACTTAGTTTAAGGCTTAGCAATAAGCCTAGGATTAGTTAATGCAAACAAAATGGCTGATTTGATCATTAATGGTAATGGATTCTGGGAGCATGACATCACAAACTGGTTAAAACTAGCCTATAACTAGCTTATCCAGTTCTCCAAACTAGATAAAGTTAGTTTCATCATCGATAAGCTAGCTTAAGATAAGCTAGATGTGTTTGGACTACATTTATAAACCTAGACTAGCAACTTAAGCTAGCCTAACTTTCTAGTGAATGTAAAGTTCTAGAATGAGGATGAAGTTTTAGCTCAAAGTGAATTATTCTTTAATGTATACACTGCCATAAAATAGGATGTATAGTTTTGCCACAAAATTTTATGCGAAAAGGAAAAATACATTTTTATTTGATGCTTATACACATATGTATACAAATCTAGCTACATACTGATATGGCAGTGCTAGTGCTGTATTAGCTTGAGAATGACTAGTTTTACCGTATTCCCTTGGAAAGAATGGCATGCCGGATAATGGCTAATCCGACCAGGGTGCCGGAAAATTCAAATTTTCCGGCATGCCGGATAATTCGAGTCAAAAAAAGTCCAAAATTCACACGTTTGCGTATAAATATGCGCATTTTTAAGCTTGCTATTTCATTCATTATTTCATTTATTGTTATCCATATGTAGTTTGATGAAAAGCTCTAAAAATTCCAGGCACAATAAAGAGACTCATGCATATGGTCTCACTGCAAAGTTGCGAGTGGAAAAATTTTATTTAAAAACTATAAATAGCCGCGTAAACTACGGAGGCTTACAGGTAACATACACAACTTATTCACAATAAAATAAATATAAGGAATAACATAAGAAACATCAAATCATAAATTACAATGAATAAATACGAGCATAAATACAAGAAATAACAACAAATTCCCCCGCTCGAATTTATTCGATCAATGCTCTTGATTATAAATATCTAAATATTTACATAAGTCCACAATTTTCTGATAATTAACACGCTTGGTTAAAATATCCGCTAAATTATTTTTAGTGTTAACGTATTGTAGACTAAACAATTTCGATTCATAATTCTCCTTTACGAATTGTATTTTAACATCTATGTACTTCGTTTTTGAGTTCTCAACGTCATTTTTAACAAAATGCATTCCAGCTCTGTTGTCACAATGTACTACAAAACTACCGAATCCCAAACCTTGGATTTTTTCCCACTTCATTAGGACAACGCCTAAACCAGATCATTTCCTTTACCAATTCAGACAATGCCATTAGTTCGGCTTCCATGGCACTCATGGTTACTAAACTTTGTTTAGTACACCTCCAAATGATAGG